>JADBJO010000006.1:1275000-1290000 GCA_016801955.1 Conus betulinus | reverse complement strand
CATGTTGCTATGTCATCAGCATTTTCTGTCAGCGTGGTAGATGGTGAAAGAAAACCACGTCTGTGTCAGAGAGCAGAACGTTAAACAACAGTGGAGAAAATACGGAACCCAGAGGGATTCCCATATTGACGCACCTAGGTGTTGACAAAAGCAGACATGACCAGACAGAGCAATGTGTTTTCAGCTTATGTAACAGTACGTTCCGCCACATTCTGTCATAGAGTTTATTGAGGTCGAAAAAGGAAGCAATTTTTTTTTTTTCCTTTTGAAGAACTTGATTTCTGTAATTAGACGTGTCAGGTGGTAGTCGTTAATCTTTTTCTTTTTTTTCAATTCGAGCTTGAGCTGAGCTTTATTTTGTCACAAAATTACGCTATTTAGATATTATTTTGTATTTTCTGTACGACTTTCCCAGCATAGGAAGTAACTGACATAGGTCTTTAGCTATAATGTGTATGAACGCCCCGTGTGCTGTTGGTGTTGTTTTTTTTCCGCTGACAAGGGAGGCAACCCTAAGATGGCCCTGTGTAGCCGTCTGGGTTAAGATCCTATTGACACTGGAAGTGATCTCCTTGATCTAGGTGACTAACGTATTCACACCATTGCGGGAATGTTGAATATAAGGGGAGGAGTAGGGTGGGAGATGAAGGTAATCTTATCCATGGCAACCGAATGCATTCTCGTTGAATATAAACACTGCTGACAGGAACATCTTACACACCACACACACCCCGCCCCGATCCCCCCATCCCCCCCCTCACCCCACCCACCTCCTGTCTTTGTCACGTGGCACTCCTCCCCGACTGTCCAGGAGGAGACACAGGAGATGCCTGGTCATTTTACAGGGCTTTCTCTTCACTCCAGGGGGACCACCTTAAAGTGATGCTGAAAGACCCTGGAGTTTCTGTAGGTAATACAGATTGCCGTTAGCCATCTGCTTTGTTCAAGTAGTCTGAGGTTTCACACACACACACACACACACACACACACACACACACACACACACACTCACGTACGCACGCACGCACGCACGCACACACACACACACACACACACACACACACACATGGAAGCACACCACGCATTAACATTCAAAGTCACGCCAAGGCCTGAAAGGAAGGAAAAGTGTTCAACGGAAAATCAACCAGCGTTGTCTACTTCTCAGTGAGTGGTCGGAGTCCATAAACCGTTTTCAGTCTCCAGCGAGTCGTCACTGCGGACATGACCTAGAAGGTTTTAAGATCCCCCAAGGATTTTCACAGCAGTCACGCCAGTGGTTTCTGTTAGTGTCGTCCTTGGTAGAGTTCAAAAGAGGTCATTCATCGGCCAATCAGTGATATGGTTACATTCAGTACGCTGGAAACCACACACTGATTGGGAACTTGCTGTCTTGGATAAGTATGCACATTAAAGAAAAACGAAAGCAAAGGAAAAGCAAAAAAACACCCCTAACCCCCACCCCACCTACACACTTGTTGATGAAATGATTATCACATAATACGTGAGAATGATGTTTAGCACCTCTATACACTCTTAAATACCTGATGGTGTGGGCTGTTTGTTGCTGCTATTGAAGGGGTGATAGCATTGGGAGAAGAAGAATTAAGGGAGTACAAGGTGGAGAGGGGTGGGGAGCAGGACTTCTAAATCATTTCAGAAATACGTTTCTGCCTTGTTCCTTGTTTGTTCACGGTGGCGAAATTAGGCGACACAAAAACATTATTGTTTTATGTTTTCATGTGCGCATCGCCAGACTTAACACGTGCAAAACCACGGATCGTGTATACTAGTGAACTGAATACATAACACTCATATCAATCGCATTTCCTCACTTCAAAGAGGTGTAAGGTAGTTTAAGACTGCTTGACAATGAATAAATAAATAAATAAATAAATGAATGAATGAATAAATAAATAAATAAATAAAAATAAATAAATGAGAGAGACTAAATAGCTGCCAGCGTGCATACACATCTAGGAAGCGAGCAAGTAAGCGGACTGCACACTGGCTGGCACACCCCACACAGTCATGTTTTATTTCGCCAAAAGGATTTCAAGTGTTGACATTAACGTGGAATGATTTGTTGCAGAATATCATGGGTATATAGGTCTGTTAGTGACTGGGTTCTTTTCCCCGTTGTAAAAAGAAGCAGCCCAGAATGACCCTGTGTGTTTGGCTGGGTTATGATACGATTGTCCCTGGAATTGATCTCTTCTGATTAAGGTGACGGACTTGCTCTCACTAATGCGGGAACATTGAGAGTGAGGTAAGCAGGAAGTTCGGGTGGGGGTGGGGGTGGGTGTGGGTGGGTGGAGAATGTGTGTGTGCGTGTGCGTGTGTGTGTGTGTGTGTGTGTTTTGTGTGTGTGTGTGTGTGTGTGTGTGTGTGTGTGTGTGTGTTGTGTTGTGTTGTGTTGTGTTGTGTGTGTGTGTGTGTGTGTGTGTTAGCTCTTTGTCCAGCAGTCGAGCGCAGTTTTCTTGGACATAAACTTTACTGACAGCAAAATCTTTCACCACCTGTCCCCTCACCCCCTTACCCTTCCCCCCTTTTGTACTAGTCACGTGGCGCTCCTCTTTGACTGTTCATCAGGAGACACTAGAGCTGTCTGGTCATTGTAGTGGCGCCCTCTTCACTCAGGAGGGGGACAACCTTAAAGTGATGCGGGGAATTCCGCAGACAAGACAGATTGCTATCTGCTATCAGGTCTGTTCCGGCAGTCAAAGGTTACACACGCACACGCACACGCACACACACACACACACACACACACACACACACACACACACACACACACACACACACACACACACACACACAACACAACACACACACACACACACACACACACACACACACACACACACACACACACACACACACACACACACACACACACACACACACACACACACACACACACACACACATACATACACACACACACACACGCACACATCATGCGCTAACATTCAAAGTCGCGCAGAGAGAGGCCTGAGAGAACAGAGAATTGTTCAACGGAAAATTAACAAGCGCTGTCTACTTTGAACTGAGTGGTCTTGATTCGATGAACTGGTTTCAGTCTGAAGTGAGCTGTCTGGCATTTCAGAGGACCTGACCTCTGACAGGCTTTTAGATTTCCTGTGGATTTCAGTGCCTTCTGCCAGTGTTTTCTTTTAGTGCCGACTTTGGCAGAGTGCGAAAGAGATCATGTTCCGGCCAGTCGGCGAGTAGGTTACAGCCGGCTTGTCGGAATCCAAATACTGATTCGGCGCTTGCTGACTTGGTGGGCTTTGAACATAAAACAACGAGCAAACAAATAAACAAAATCACCTGGACGCACACACTGACAAATTAATGACAATATAATTCACTCAGTATGGTTTCCAGTCCTACGTAGCCTAAAATTAGTTGATGGCATGAAGTTTTTTTGATGATTCTGGTGATGTGAGAGCATAGGCAAAAGAAGAAGAAGAAGCGGAGAAGGAGATGAAAAGGGGTTGGGGGATGTCAGAATTTATTTACAGTTTAAGAAACAAAACAACCACTTCTGCGTGGTCCCTTTTGGTTCACTCCAGGGAAATTTGGCAACACAGAAACTTTTTGTTGACTGATTTTGTTTGCGCTGTAACACTTTACACGCACAAAACCGTCGATTGTATACTCTCGGGAACTGAATGTATCAAACTTAACCTTACTTCCACAGTTCAAAGAGGTGCAAAGCACTTTAAGACTGCACGTCAAAATAAATCAATAACTGAAGAAATAGAGATACATAAGTGAATAAGCAAATTAATAACCGCCAACTTGCGTAAACACCGGGGACAGAGTAAATGAGCGAACCACACACGGACGGGTACACCCGGCAGAGCCAGCTTTATTGCTGGAAAGATTTTAATGGTGACATTAACATGGTTTGATTTACAGAGCAGCATTATGTGTATATTGTCTGTGTGTTAGCGGCTTTTTTTTTTCGTTATAAGAGAAGCAGCCTCAAATGAGTGTGTGCAGTCGGCTGATTTATGATACTACTGACACCGGAAGTGATCTCCCCTGATTAAGGTGACTGACTTATTCCCATCATTGTTGGAACGTCGAGCTTAAGGGAAATAGTAGTTTGGGGTGGGGGGGGGGGGGGGGGGGGGGGGGGGGGTCGGTCCCCAAGCAATCCCACGGGATCTTCTCAGCTATATACACAGCCGACAGGATCATCTTTCACCCCCCCCCCCCCCCCACATCCCACCTCACCCCACCCACCGCCTGTCTTCGTCACGTGGCACTCCTCCCCGACTGTTCTTCAGGAGACACAGGAGATGTCTGGCCATTTTACCGGGCTTCTTCTTCACTCTCCAGGGGGACCACCTTAAGGTGATGCGGGAAGACTCTGCGGAATTTCCACAGACTATACTGATTGCCATTTGCCATTTGTTTTGTTCAAGTGGTCACACACACACACACACACACACACACACACACACACACACACACACACACACACACCAGGCCTACACACACACACACACACACACACACACGGAGGCACACCACGCACTAACACTCAAAGTCACGCTAAGGCCTGAAAGGAAGGAAAGTGTTCAACGGAAAATCAACCAGCGTTGTCTACTTTTCAGTGAGTGGTCGGAGTCCATAAACCGTTTTTCAATCTTTAGCGAGCCGTCACTGGGGACATGACCTAGAAGGTTTTAGGGTCCCCCAAGGATTTTCACAGCGTCATGCCAGTGGTTTCTGTTAGTGCCGTCCTTGGTAGAGTTCGAAAGAGGTCATTCCCCGCCAATCAGCGACATGGTTACATTCAGCACGTTGGAAACCACACACTGATTGGAACTTGCTTTCTTGGTTAACTTTGCACATTAAAACAAACGAGAACAAGACAAAAAAAAAAAAAAAACAAAAAAAAAAAAACGCCCCCCCCCCCCTGTCCCTACCTCTCCACCCCACCCACACCGTTATTGATAAAATGATTATAACATTCGCATGATTTTCAGCGTCTCTACGAACTCTAAATACTTGATGGTGTGGACGTTTTGTTGCTGTTGTGGGTGGGGTGGTGGCATAGAGAGGAGAAGATGTATGGGAGAGGGAGGTGGAGAGAGGCGAGGGAGGGCGGGAGTTCTTCATAGCTTGAGAAAAATACGTAAATCATCACTTCTGCCTATTTCATTGTGCACTCCCAGGAAATTTAACCACACATGCATATGTTTTTCTTTAGTTTTTGAACCGAGGTGACTGAAGGCGGAAAATATTGTTCTCTCTCTCTCTCTCTCTCTCTCTCTCTGTGTGTGTGTGTGTGTGTGTGTGTGTGTGTGTGTGTGTGTGTGTGTGTGTGTGTGTGTGTGTGCTGCAAAGCACCAAGCGCGCAAACCCGTGGATTACTTATATCAGGGGACTGTACGCATCAAACTTATTCTTTATCTCTCTATATCTCTCCGCCTTTCTCTGTCTCTGTCTGTCTGTCTGTCTGTTTGTTTCTCTCCCTCTCTTTTTTTTCAGGGTACAAATCTTCCCTTTGTTTCGTTGCTTGCTGTTCAGTTTCTGTTTTAGTCAATGTTCTCGTTAGACATGCAGCCATTCAGTTTATCCTCTATTCTTCGCGAACGGGATGCGAATCTTAAACCTCCGTTATATTTTTGCTGCCTCATCTTCCGTCCTCTCTCCATGGCTGAGCACATCAAACTCATTATTTCTGCCTCTTTTTCCGTCCTCTCTCCATGGCTGAGCACATCAAACTCATTATTTCTGCCTCTTTTTCCGTCCTCTCTCCATGGCTGAGCACATCAAACTCATTATTTCTGTCTCTTTTTCCGTCCTCTCTCCGTGGCTGAGCACATCAAATTCATTATTTCTTTTTTTTTTTTTTGCAGGGCACAAATCTTCTTGGTGTTTCGTTCCTTGCTAATCAGTGTTTGTTTTTCCAGTGTTCTCCTCAGAACAGGAGCTATTCAGTTTCTCCTCTGGTCTTCAAAATAATAATAACAATAACAATAGTAATAATGAATACTTACATAGCGCCTATTCTCGGCTAGAGACCAAGCTCTATGCGCTTTACAATCCGCACTCGTTTACACAACGGGCTGCCTACCTGGGTAGTGCCGACTGAAGAGCTGCCAGCTGGCGCTTCATTCAGTCGTTTCCCGTGTCATCCAGTCAATATCGTTCACTCAGTATCCTTACTTCCTTCATTCTTTCCATTTCTCACGCAGGGTGCATGCTATGTGTAACGTGTCATCCAAACCAACGGCCAAACTGGCCCTCTCTTCCGAAAGTTGGTGATGGGATTTTACGTGTGTGGAAGATGTTATGCGTGCGTTCACACACGGAAACCTCGGTTTATAGTCTCATTCGAAGGACTGTATGGGAAATGGAGTCAGAACCATGTTAACTCCAAGGGAAAAATCCCCCTATACCGAAACGGACCGGCAGAGATTCGAACCCGCGACCCTGGGATCACGAGTCCGGCGCTCTACTACCAACTGAGCTATTCCGGCAGAAACCTAACGCTAATCTAACACCTCTTTTGACTTCCCACTATCACCTTTCGTCCCCCTACCGTGGCCTTGCTTCCAGGCCGTCGCGCCCGCCTGTCCACTCCACAGCCACACCCAGACCTGCCGCACACTATCCTCAGCACCGGCAGTTTACAGGAGGCAGCTCACGTCAGGTCAGTTATAAAGCAGCCCATTCACATCACTGTTGGCCAGTCACTCTGGAACTGTTCTGTGCTGCCTGTTCTGATGCGGAGCACGGAGGATTTCACTACTGACTTCCTTCCCCTTCCTTCCGCTCCTGCTCCCCCCCCCCCCCCCCCCCACCCCCATCCACCCTCATCCAGCTGCTGACGACGACGTAACCGCTCAGGGAACATCCCTCTCCGGGCGACACCGCCACGAGCATCCAGAGACAGTCCCCATGAACTTGTTCAGACCAAAAGAACTCATCACGGGGCATAGCTGAAGAAAGTA
Organism: Conus betulinus; assembly: GCA_016801955.1. NCBI lineage: Eukaryota > Metazoa > Mollusca > Gastropoda > Neogastropoda > Conidae > Conus > Conus betulinus. The sequence continues at coordinate 1,283,023 of JADBJO010000006.1, read as the reverse complement.
CACTCGGAACTTGAAGTCCCCAGGACATCAAGGCGCCAAGGGCCACAGAATGTCTCCACCTCAGCCAGTGTATGACAACACCACATCGCCAGAGGAGCCAACAAGCATTCAATTGCATTCGCATCTTCCTCAGCACAGGATCAAACCCACAGTCTCTACAAAAGTCCTGCGAGGTTTTTTTCTTTCCTTCTTCGGTATCAGAAAGATCCGCAGCTTCAGTTGTTTAAAAGAAGACGTCACTGTGTCTGGGCAAATCCATACCCGCTGCGCCACATATGCCTGAGTATGATTCCGCACTACATAGGGGACAAAAACCAAGCAGTCGGTTAAGACAATTTAAGTAAATAACAGGAAACACAATGAAGCATAAGAAAATGATAACAGGAATGCGGTCATTCAAAACGAAGAAATTATCTCACACACACACACACACACACACACACACACACACACACACACACACACACACACACACACACACAAGCAAGCAAGCGCTAACGCACGCACGCACGCACGCACAGACACACACACACTCACACACACACACACACACACACACACACACACACACCACACACACACACACACACACACACACAAAAGCCCCTTCCCTCTCTAACCTCCACCCCCTGCCCCACATATGAACACGCATGTTCACATACACCAAAGAACACCCAGACAGAGGAGATAAGGGGGCGGGGATGAATTCTCTCAAACAAATGCACCCTAGCCCCAAATTGGATTCATTAATCACCGCATCAATAAACACATCAACCTTACAGGTAACGTCCACAAAAGAACAACAACAACAACAACAACAACGACATTCAAACCAGTGAACCAGCTACACAAAAACAACGGTATATTTCCAATTATCTCTCACTTGGGGCGCCAAGCTTTCACAGACGTTCCAGCCAGTCTCACAGTCTTCTCTCGCGCTGCGAAATTGATGACTGGGACGCCTTCAGATTCTATTTGCTTTCCTACAGAGAACTAATGGAGAACTCTTGGAATGAGAGTTGGGCTGGAGGCTGGGCAGGCAAGCAAATAAAGGAAGAACGAAGCACGCGGAGAACAACTGCTCAGTTGAATTTGTCTTTACATTATAGTAAAATTGAACATGCGACATAAAAACTCAGAGGGATGGAGCAAGGGGGGGGGGGTGGGGGGGGGGGGGGGGGGGGGGGGGGGGAACTCTAGGAGATTTTCTGAAGACCATACAAATTGCTGTCTGCCGTCTGCTTTGTACAAAGAGTCCAACAAAGGCGTCACAACACACACACACACACACACACACCACACACACACACACACACACACACACACACACACACACACACACACTAATGGAGGCACACCACGCACTAACATTCAAGGTCACTCAAAGGAGGGCCGCAAAAAGCGAAGTATTAAAAGAATTTTAGCTGGCATTGTGTATTTTACAGTAATAGTCCGGCTTCATGAATTGGTTTCAGTCGTGGAGGAGCTGTCCGGCATCGCTAGAGAGACACACCTAACAGACGGATTCATTCCCCTGGATTTAAGAGTGATATGCCAGTGGCTTCCCTTGATCAACCCCCCTTTGCAATGTGGAAGACGGTTCTTTCGCCAGCCAGTCAGCGATAAGATGACATCTACGTTGTTGAAAACCGAAAACCGACCAGGCAAAAGCCGACTGGTTAAATTAAAAAAAAACAAAACAACCAAGAAACAAACACAAGAAAAACAGTTGTGATAAAATGATAGTAATGTAATGCTCTCATTATGAGATCTAGATCCTCTGCGCCCCCCCCCCCCCCCCCCCCCCCCCCCCCCAAAGAAAAAAAAAGACCTGATGATGTGGACATTTTGTTACTTTCATTGTTTTCTTTTTCATTCTTGCTGGTGATGCCTCGAAGGATGAGGCGTGAGGAGAAGATGCGGGGGTGGGGGGGGGGTGGGGGGGGGGTGGGGGTGGGAGGGGGGTGGGTGGAGGGGGGGGGGCGGGAAGAGCGAGGATTGGGGCTCTTTACAATTTAAGAGATACGAAAACTATGACTTCTGCCTGATTTGTTGTCTGTTCACTTCAGGGAAATCACACACACACACACACACACACACACACACACACACACACACACACACACACACACACACACACGCAGAGTTTACACACACACACACACACACACACACACACACACACACACACACACACACACACACACACACACACACACACACACTTACGCCCACACAGTGGCAAGATAAGGAGATGGGTGGATTCCTGATCAGAAATGCATTCTAATCCCAAACATATAACTGGATCAATAAATCACCAGACCAATGAACACATCAGCTTCGCCGGTCCTGTCCACAAATAGAAACTACCCCCCCCCCCCCCCCCCTCCCCCTTTAAATTAACGACCATCACCACAAGGACGATAAAACCAGTTAAACAAACACATACAAAACTAAACAACGCCATATTTGTCTTTCCAAGCTGTTTTTATTCGGCGGCGCCAAAGATGGTTCCAGCCAGTCTCAGAACTCTTTCTCCCTCCCTCTCTCCCTCCCTCCCTCTCTCTCTCTCTCTCTCTCTCTCTCTCCTCTCTCTCTCTCTCTCTCTCTCTCTCTCTCTCTCTCTCTCTCTCTCTCTCATTGTGGAATTCAGGATTGAAACATTTTCTTTTTTTTTTGCTGTCCCAACCTCTGCGCCATCTCAGAGGCAGTGCACCCACGCCGCTTATTTCGACACCCCGTCCACAGCCACAGCCCGGTCGGCCCCGCCGCAGCCCCGGCACCGGCAATCCACAGGGAGCTGTCAGTGTCAAGTCGTCAAGAGGCAACCCACCAGAGCAGACGCTGCACTGCTGCCGAGTCACTTCGTGGTGTTCAGTGGCGCCTGTTCTGATCCAACATAAGCAGGACCTACTACTAAGCCCCCTACTGACGACAATAATTGCTTAGTCGCGGAGCCGGCGTGAGTGAGCTCTCCCCTCTGGAGGACGCCACCATGTCGTCCAATGACAGCCCCCATGGACTCGCCGATACCGGTGACCCCGACGAACCAAACCAAGGCCACAGACGTGGAGAGGACATCGAAACTGAGGTCACCATGAGAGCAGGGCATGAAGGGCTACAGAATTTGAGACATCTTTTTTTAATGCTGATCAATGAGAATGAGGATGATTAAGGTGATGCTACGGATTTCCATTTCGGTCTGAGACTACATGACAGGGCTATACTCTGCGCTTCCTTTCATAATATATCCTGGCGTCAACCAAGCCTGAGAGATACAGGCACCTGCAGTGTTGGTCAGGAAATTTGAGCAACACTCTCAGTAAACGCATCCATTAAGTGGATGAAACTCGACTGTGTGGTCCCAGTCTTCCCAACTGAGTCCACAGCAAACTCAACTCTGGTAGGAGCTGGTCGGGGCAGAAAAAAAAAAACCCGCATGACTCTGATGGGATTCGAACCTACGACCTCCCAGCCGGGAGTCTGCGACGCACCACTTCGCCACGGCGGCTGGTAAATATTTTCTAAATTCCCTTTCGTTTAGGCGAATCCGTAAAAAAAAATGCCGTGGAAATGAAAGATGAGGGAAAACAGAACGCAAGAAAAGGAAGAAAGGAAGAAAGAAAGACGTATCCAGGGAGTAACTGTTTTGGTCAGATTTTTTTTTTTCGTGCACAACAGCGTAAACAAATAAAATGTGTTTCTTCTAATTTCCTTAGTTTCAGGGGGCCTAGAGCAGTTTTAACTCTGCCTGGGGGGAGGGGAGGGGAGGGAGGGGCAACTAAAATACGAACTGTTGCCCACAGTGGAACTTACAAATAAGAAGAAATGCACAATGCAGTATCATCGATAAGGGGAGGAGAGAGAGAGAGAGAGAGAGAGAGAGAGAGAGAGGAGAGAGAGAGAGAGAGAGAGAGAGAGAGAGAGAGAGAGAGAGAGAGAAAACTTGTACAAGCCCAGAAAAAAAAAAATTTGGCAGAGAAGAAGACAGAAAAGTTGTAAGACAAGACTGTGGGTACACCGCACGTGCACCATGTATCTTCTTCCCATTCCTCTCCTTCTCTCCCCGCCTCTCTCCCCTCTTCCCCCCCCCCCCCCCCCCCCCCCCCCCCCCCACCCTTCACACCCATTACGCAAACCTTCCGCCATTCTCTCCTACCCACCCCCGCCCCCTCAGTCAAACTGGACTTAAGTCAACACAGGAGATGGCCCCCGATGACAAACATCACGAAACTGTCTTAGTCAGGATCAAGGGAATGTCAACACTTGAGAGTCAGTGGACTGAGAACTGGTTGTCGCTGGGCCGTGACGAATCCACATGATAAAAAACGTATCCCCGTCATGTGTGCTGAAACGAAGACGGAAATAAAGGAGGAAATCAAGGCAGGAGGAAGGAAAGAACGAAGGGGGGGGGGGGGGGGGGGGGGGGGGGGGGGCGGTTTAAAGAAATAAGGAAATGAAAGCGGAAAAAGGGCATAGAGAATGAAAGGAAAGTCAAAGACAAAGCTGAGAGAATGACTAAAAGAATAGGAAATATCCACACACAAAGGGACCAAAAGAAATAATGAAGGAAGTAAAAAAAAAAACAAACAGAAAAAAAAAACGAAAAAGAAAACAGAAGGGAATAATGACAAAAAGGAGATGAAAAAAAAGGGTGTGTGGGGACAAAAGGCAGTGAGAAAAAAAAACTGAAGGAAATCAGTGCAAGAAAAAGAAAAAAGAAGGAACAAAGAGAGAAACAAGAATAAAGTAAACAAAACAAAACAAAAAACAAAAACAGAAAAGAGGAGAAATAAGCAAGACAGGATACAAAAAAAAAAAAAAAAAAAAAAAAAAAAAAAAACCCCGCAGAATGAAGAACATGAAAGAAAGAAACAAACTGTCAGAAAAGAAACGATTGCGACTGAAAGAAAAAAGCTGCAAAAAAAGGGGAAGAAGAAGAAGAAGAAAAAAAGAATGACAGAAAAAAATGTTGGTAAGAAGCGAAAAAAAAAAAGGATAAAATAAAAGAAAGCAAGAAATAGAGATAAAAGAAATGAAGAGGACACTCTAATGCAGCAGAAGAGAGAGAAGAAACCAACCAAAGCAGGGAGACAACTATGTTAAGAAAAACACAGAAAATTAAAAATGCCATTTCCCCGAGATGGAGTATGGCTGCCTTAATGGCGGGATAAAAAAAAAGAAACTGGTCATACACACACAAAACTCCACTGCCTGTCTATACAGGCAGTGTCTGCAGGAGCATCAGCCTGCGTATGCACAGAGAAAGAAAGAAAAAAAAAAATGCTATCAGCTAGTGGAAAGTCCCAAAACCTACTACAGTACAGTGATCAGGGACTAAGCATTTAGTCTGGGCGGTAGGGGGTCTTCACAGCTGTCCTACAGCAGGGGGTGGGTATCAGAGCTTGGACATCTGAAGTCATTCAGCAAGCCATGCAGTGCGGGGTCTGCTCTGGGAGGTGGCCCAATGGCGACGTGTTACTGATTTCCTCATGGACTTCCAGCGCTGTGATTAGGACGGGTCAGGTCCAGGTGTTTGTGTACAGAGGACGGGTCAAGTCCAGGTGTTGTTTGTGTGTAACAGAGGTCGGGTCAAGTCCAGGTGTGTGTTGTGTACAGAGGACGGGTCAAGTCCAGGTGTTGTTGTGTGCAGAGGACGGGTCAAGTCCAGGTGTTGTTGTGTGTGTACAGAGGACGGGTCAAGTCCAGGTGTTGTTGTGTGTACAGAGGTCGGGTCAAGTCCAGGTGTTGTTGTGTACAGAGGACGGGTCAAGTCCAGGTGTTGTGTGTGTACAGAGGACGGGTCAAGTCCAGGTGTTGATGTGTGTACAGAGGACGGGTCAAGTCCAGGTGTTGTTGTGTGTACAGAGGACGGGTCAAGTCCAGGTGTTGATGTGTACAGAGGACGGGTCAAGTCCAGGTGTTGATGTGTACAGAGGACGGGTCAGGTCCAGGTGTTGATATGTACAGAGGACGGGTCAAGTCCAGGTGTTGTTGTGTGTACAGAGGACGGGTCAGGTCCAGGTGTTGATGTGTACAGAGGACGGGTCAAGTCCAGGTGTTGTTGCGTGTACAGAGGACGGGTCAAGTCCAGGTGTTGATATGTACAGAGGACGGGTCAAGTCCAGGTGTTGTTGTGTACAGAGGATGGGTCAAGTCCAGGTGTTGTTGTGTACAGAGGACGGGTCAAGTCCAGGTGTTGTTGTGTACAGAGGACGGGTCAAGTCCAGGTGTTGTTGTGTACAGAGGACGGGTCAAGTCCAGATGTTGTTGTGTACAGAGGACGGGTCAAGTCCAGGTGTTGATATGTACAGAGGACGGGTCAAGTCCAGGTGTTGTGTTGTGTACAGAGGACGGGTCAAGTCCAGGTGTTGTTGTGTACAGAGGACGGGTCAGGTCCAGGTGTTGTTGTGTACAGAGGACGGGTCAAGTCCAGGTGTTGTTGTGTACAGAGGACGGGTCAAGTCCAGGTGTTGTTGTGTACAGAGGACGGGTCAAGTCCAGGTGTTGTTGTGTGTACAGAGGGCCTGAATGAGAGGGTCAAGGAGGATAGCCACTAAGAATCACGGAGAAGGAAAACAGGTCGCTCGCTCGCTTGCTCGCACGCAAGCGCACGCACACACACACACACACACACACACACACACACACACACGCACACACGTGCACACACATACACACTCATACAACAAACAAACAAATAAACAAACAAATACACACACACACACACACACACACACACACACACACACACACACACACACACACTCACACACACACACACACACACACACACGCGCACACACACACTTACACACACACACACACACACACACACACACACACACACACACACCTGGAGAGCGCAGACCACAGTCAAGGTCAAACAACTGCTGGATCCGATCTCGGATCATGAATTGCACTACTGATCCGCCGCAAACTTTAATAGGTGACTTTCACGTAGGTCACACGCCATCTTTCCCCGAAGTTTCGTTGAAATCGGTAGAGAAGTTTCGCATCATTGTTTTCAACGATCGATTCGATCCATCCTTCAAACCGGATTCGCTTGGCGGATCCGCACCCAAATTGAATGGGGTGATGATCTCTTAGCGACAGCCCATCTCTTCACTACATTTCGTTAAAATCGGTTCCCGTAGCGATTGCGTGGTCTTTGTTCACAGAGAGACGAGCACACACACCAAGAAACACCGATGAGGACCTCACTTGCTCAAATGACGTAGCAAACAAAAGGGATAAACAAAGACGGCTCTTCACAAACATGAAGAAAACAGACAGAGGCGGAATCTAGGCAGAGAATGCTTAAGACCAGGTGACTGTGCTTCCACACAATTCTCCACTCTTCCTCCCCCAAACCCACCCCAACACCCCCCACCCTACCAAACGCCTCCCAAACGCCTCCTTGCCTCCAAACAAGAAGAATTAATTAGAATCAACACAGAAGACGGCCCGCACCGTCGACCGGGCTATCATCTCCATGAGCTTTCTAAGTAAAGACCTCCGAAAGCCGCCACTCCGAATCAATCAACTGAGAGCTATAGCTGCCTCCGGCACAGGATGAATTGGGTGTCCATCACCTGAAAACTAAAGCTGTCGCTGGCATCGGATAAAGCTGGAGCCGATCAACTGAGAAGTATAGCCGTCACCGGCCTCGGAAAATTCCGCATCAGAAACCTGTATCCCATTTATATATGCTGTAAGGAAAACAGACACAAATCAGGAAATCAAGACGGAGATGAGGTAAAGGGGAAAAATGAGAGAAAGAAAAAGAAAGAAAGAATGAACAAAGCAAATACGGACAGAGAGAAGGGAAGAAAAAAAAAAAGGATAAGCAAAATGTAAATAAAGAAATGAAATATAGGCAAAGAGAAAAAAAAAAACAGATGTAAAGTGTAAACAAAAAGAAAGACGAAAATGGACAAACAACAACAACAACAACAACAACAAGCAACAGGAATAAAGCCATGAAGGAGAAACAGAAAGAAAAAAAAGGAAAAAATGACTG
>JADBJO010000006.1:1232500-1272500 GCA_016801955.1 Conus betulinus | reverse complement strand
AAAAAAAAACAAAAAAAACAAAAACAAAAAAACAACCGAAAAACAAAAACAAACAAAAAAAAACAACAAAAAACGGGTAAGGGGAGTCAGGTGAGGGGTTTGAAACGGGAAAAGAAAGACACAGGGGATAAAAAACAGAAAAGAGAAAAAACAGCTAAAAGAACATGGAGAAGAAAGAAAGGTGAGGGAAGGAAAGAAAATGAACAGGGAACAGACAGAAAAGAAAGAAAAGGGGAACACAAAAAAGGAAGAGAAAAAGGAAACAAAGAAACGGGAAAGAAGGACCCATGCGGGTGGGGGTTGTTCTGGAGGGGGCGGGGGGAAGGAGGAGGGGGACATTTAAAGAATACTAAAAGAAGGAAAGAAAAAAAAAAAAAAAAAAAAGAATAAAAATGGAACCGAATCAGAGGAAGAGAAAAGGGAGAGAGTGGGGTGGGGAAGAAAAGGTTGTGAAAAAAAAAAAAAAAAAAACCCAGCAAAAGGACGGGGTATCAAAAATAAACCTAAAGAAAGGTGGCAAAAGAAAAACGAAAATGAAAACAAGGACAAATATGATTTAAAAAAACGGGGAAAAAAGAACTGAAGCGGAAAAGAAAGAACAGGAAGGGAAAAAAAAAATTTTTTTAATGAAAAAGGGGAGACAAGAAAAGAAAAAAATAGAGGACAGAAAAAAAAAAAAAACAGGCTCCCCCTCCAAAAAAAAAAAAAAAAAGAAAAGCGAAAGAAAGATACAGCAAAACGAAAGACTAAGAAAGAGGGGAAAAAAAAGATCAGTTGAGACAACGAAGGAGAACACAAAAGAGAAAGACAGAATGGGGTATTAAGAGAAAGTGGAAACAAACATTAAGGGGGGAGAAGAGACAAGAAAGGATAAATGAAAGAACGTGGGAAAAAAAGGAGAGGAAAAAAAAAATGAACGTGGAAAAGAAAAAGCATGCAAAAACACAGGGGGAAAAGAAACGAGGATAAAAGAAAGAAAATCAAGAAAGGGAAAACAAAAAAACAAAAACAAAGAAAGAGAGAGAAAAGAAAATGAAAAGGGGGAATGAAAACGAAGGACAGAAAAAAAGGAGAAAAGGAGTAAAGAGAGTAGATGAAGGGGGGGGGGGGGGGGGGGGGGGGGGGGGGGGGGGGGGGGGAAGCAGAAGGAGAAGAAACGGAGAAATGAAAGAATGGAGAAAAGAAAGGGTAGAAGAAAGATTGATGGATATGGAACAAACAAGAGGAAAGATCACAGCGAAAACGTAGAAGGTAGAGAAAAATAAGAGGTAATGAGGAAGAGATAAATTTAAAAAAAAAAAAAAAGAAAGAAAAGAAAAGAAAGAAAGACAAAAGTGAGAAAGCAACAAAAGGAAAATTATAGAAAAAAATGGGGGAAAAGGTTAGCCCCCCCCCCTCCCCCTCAAAAAAAAAAAAAAAAGAAAAAAAAGGAAGAAGAAAGAAAAATGTCGAAAGTCAGTGGAAGAACAAAAAGATATCCGTTGCAAGTTAGAAAAGAAAGAAACGAGAAAAAGAGGAGAGAAAAGCCAGAGAAAGAAGAAGAAGAAGAGAAGAAGAGAAGAAGAAGAAAACAATTATGAAAAACGGAACAAAAGACAAACCCATTTGGGGCATTTAAACAACAAACAAGCAAAAGACCAAAGAAAGAAAGAAAGAAACGAACAAAGAAACAAACAAAATAAACAAACAAAAAAAACTACTACAAATTGTGTCCCTTTCGTTCTGTTGACTCCGGAGAGAGGGGGAAAGGGTGTAAATGGAGGGGCAAGAAGGGAAAGGGTGGGGAGGGGGGGGGGGGGGGGGTTGGGTGGTGGTGGTGGTGGCAGTGTCACCACTCACTAACGTGTCATACTAGCGTGCTGCTCTACCCCCTCCTGAGCTAAAACCCCACCATGTCTCTGCGTCTGCCGGAACTGGGTGACCCGCCTACACGTTTACGATGAAATGAAGGGTGAAAAAAAAGGGAGGGAACCCTGCTGTGTCAAAGCTTCTTAGCTGTCCGGTTCTGTGAGGCACCTTCTTAACACTCCCCCCCCCCCCCCCACCACCCCACCCCCCGCCCCCTCCCCGTCCTCCATCCTCGTCATCGATCACCCTGCGGTCAATTTGTCGCCGTTTCTGCAGGCCCTTGGGGTCCATTCTCCTCGTGACCTCACATCGACCCCCTCCCGCTCCCTCTCCCCTTCCACTCCTGTGGGAAGAGTCGCTTCCCGTTTTGTCCGTGTCAGTCGGTTTATGAGGGCGGCACAGTCAATGAAGGAATCATTGGACAGCTCCCTCTGCTCTATAGCTCGAGGGGAAGAGGAGGATGGGGAGTTCTGAGGGGGCGGGGGGTTATTCGTCTAACCTAACTGCTTAAATACAGATTTAACGTCGAGACTGACACCTCACCATGGATGGGGGACAAGTATTCGTAGAAAAGGCGGGAGGTGGGACAGTGTAGATGGGACAGGAGTGGAAGGAGGAGGGGAAGGGGTGGGGGGGGGGGGGGGGGAAGCTTCTCAAACACTTCAATCATCTTCCACCAGAATGTTCTAACTTCAAATTCATTCAGTCACACTGATGTACTCCTTCGTTTAAGTGAAGAGACACTGAAAATTTTCGCGCATGTTTCAGTGTGAGATGCGTGCTGCTGATGTTCAAGTGTTAAATAAAACTCAACGAGTCAAACTGTCATTCTTTTTCCACATAGTCTTATGTGTGCCACTTTGGACATAAAATTCATTTTGTAGGCCACACATAGTCCATGCCTCTCCCGATGCTCGCATAGAAATAGAAGGGAAATGATGCTAATCTGAGTATAAGTTATTTTCTCACACACACACATACACACACACACACACGCGCGCGCGTGCGCGCGCGCACACACATGTACATTTCATAATGCGTTCTTCATCATAGAATTCAGTTATTCTTACAATCAGATAGATTATGTCGTCCTATTTTCCGTTGCATAATGTCATTGACCATGATATTCTGTGGTAGCTACTTTTCATTCCATATTAAACAATGTTGTGTTCTACATCAAAGTATTTCACCTTTTCTTTTAAAATTTGTGTCATACACTTGTCCACATCATTTTACACAACGAACTCATCAACTTCGGATTTCTTTGTTGCCTCCCTTGGGTTAGATGGCGCCACTTTAGCAATGACGCTTCCAAGTACAATCGTCTGCTAGGCCTTGTGCCAACTCTCTTTGGCGCGATCCTTTTTGTGAAAAACTGAAACAAAAACAAAAACAACACAAGAAAGATGCAAAGCATATAAACGTACTCCAGCAGTCACAGAAGAGCCAGTCAAGAGCCTTGGAAGATGGTATGATGATACGCTGAAAGACACACGAAGAGCAAAAGAAACCAAACAGATGTCGGAAGAAGCTTGGAGACCACTGACCAGTGTGGGCTCCCTGGCAAATACAAGGTCTGGTGTCTGCAGTTTATGCTGATACCAAAGCTCCTATGGCCTCTGATGATATACGACATCTGCACCAGCATAGTGGAGGCAATGGAATCCAAAATCAACAAGTTCACAAGGAAATGGCTTGGTGTCCCACCCTGTCTGACTGACATAGCGCTGTACTGTCGCCAAGCAAAGCTGAAACTACCACTAAAATCCTTCCTGGAAGAATACAAAGCAGGGGAAGATCAGACTTCAAAGCATGCTGGAGGACTCAGGAGACAAGGTGGTAGAAGCAATCAAGCCCCAGCTGAAGACAGGCAGAAAATGGAAAGATTCAAGAGGCGATGGATTCTGCAAAAGAAGAAAGTTTAGCCCCACTAAACCATCAAGATCAGAGAAATAACAGGACACACACACAGACCAACAGACAAGGACTAGGGGTGACCAAAACTGAAAGTGGTCAAAGGCCAAAGGAAAAGCCAAAAGAGACGTGATAATTCAGGAGATGAGAAAAGAAGAAGACCAAAAAAGACTCCAAAAAGCAGTCCAGCAGAGCCAACAAGGGCAATGGACAACGTGGAAGAATGCACTCCAAAGAAGTCTCACTTAGAATGACATTTGGCACATGGCCCCTCTCAGGATCAGCTTCATTCTCAGATCTGCATATGACCTTCTGCCCTCAAATGCAAACCTGGTGAAGTGGAGAAAAACAGACGATCCTGCATGCTCCCCTCTGCCATGAAAAACAAACAGTGGAGCATGTCCTAAGCTCATGTAAAGTAGCCCTGGCTCAAGGAAGGTACACATGGAGGCACAACCAAGTGCTCAAAGAGATTGTACAAGTAGTCTGGGCCAGTACCAACACCACAAAAGGGAAAATCGGACTCCAAAAGCACCCGCAACATTCTTCACGACAGAAGGTAGCAAATCATGCCCAACAACAGTGCCACTCGGAACATGCAGGCAGAGTCTGCTGGACGGGACAAATGACTGGGAGTGCTCTGCAGACCTCCCAGAATGGAAGAGTCACCTGGAGATCATCAGCAAGAGTGGCATAAGACCAGACATAGTAGTCCACTCTCAGTCAACCAAGCAGCTGATCATGATCGAGCTCACGGTGCCATGTGAGAATAGAATGGAGGCAGCTAAAAATCTACAAGACTGAAAAGTATGCTGATCTGGCAAACAGCCTGAGGAGAGAAGGCTATCAAGTCAAAGTCCTCACTGCAGAAATTGGAGCTAGGGGGTTTGTAGGAACGTCTGCATACAGCCTCATGAAACAGCTCTCAGTTGCAGGGAGGAAAAACACCAGAGCCCTGAAAGCAATGGCAGAAACGGCAGAGAGGTGTTCAAGCTGGATCTGGTCAAGGAGGAACAAAAGTGAACTTCATAAGGCTTAACTTTCCTACAAATATCAGGTGTCCCAGTGGCTCAGTGGTTAGAGTGCGAGTCAATAAGTGGAAAATGAGCATGTCCAGAGGGTCATGGGTTCGAATCCCAGCCATGGCTCGTCCCAAGATGGGAAAAAAAAGTAGCAAAAGGGACATCCGGAGTTATGAACCGGGTGTGGGCCCAACCCCCCCCCCCCCCCCCCCCCCCCCCCCCCCCCCCCCCCCTCCTGAGTGTCAGGAGATAAGGGCTGAAACACTTGCTTGAAGGGGGTTTCTCTTCTGAGGACTGTCTGCCGCCACGTTCTTCACGAGTTTCTTTCTACTACTCCCAGATTATCTTGAATACGCGTGAGATATTCCATAAACAGAAAAAAACCGTTTGGGGCCGTTATAGCCGTTAGTAACGGCTATTCTGGTAAACATCGGGCATCATCTGTGATCCATAATGAACATACCTACAAGTTTTCAGAAAGATCGGCCTAGTACTTTCTGAGATATTACATAAAGAAGGAAAACCATTATGGGCCGTTAGAGTCGTTAGTGACGGCTATAACGGTAAAGCAGCGCATCGTGCATCATCCCAGACCCGTAATGAACATACCTACAATTTTTCAGAAAGATCGGCTAAGTACTTTCTGAGATAGTCTTTAAAGAAGAAAACAGTTATGGGCCGTTATGGACGTTAGTAACGGCCACAACGGTAAAATAAACACATCGGGCATCATTCGTGACCCATAATGAAGATACCTACAAATTTTCAGCAAGATCGGCCCCAGTAGTTTTGTCTGGAGCGAGTGGAACACATTTTGACCACGGACGGACGGACGGACAGACACACAGACAGCATTTCTTCGTTCCCATTCTAAAGTACTCCCCTGTTCTATAAGAACTGGGAGTACTTAACGGAGAGCAGACTGCTTGTTCTTTGACTCTCTTGGTCAAACAGGCACCGTGTCTTCCTAATCACAGTGGTCGATATCACGTTGGTCCTGACCAACTTACATGATTAAGAGCCGTAATGCTTTCGTGGTTCCATTGACCGGGCATAGCGAACGTGTCAAGTTGCCCAGAGCCTAACTGGCACAACCGCGCGCGCATCTCTTCATCGGCATGCAAATTTCTGGCCTGAATTCTACCCGGCAACTGCAAAAGCAACTGCGGCGACAATTGCTCCTGCCATGGCGCCAGCATTTTCTATCCAAGTACTGAAAACGGGTGGAGCGGGTGATTTGCAAAACAAAGAATTCTCTCTCTCTCTCTCTCTCTCTCTCTCTCTCTCTCTCTCTCTCTCTCTCTCTCTCTGTTCCTTTTCATTTAGTGTTATTTTAAGGGATAGTGTAAAAAAAAAGCTTCCAGCTTATCTGCTTATCTGTTCACCCTCATTAAAGATTTCGAGTTTCGAGTCTCTCTCTCTCTCTCTCTCTCTCTCTCTCTGATAATTTCCCAGTGCAAGCCTCAGTGCATGGAGACTAAATACCACTGCAAATGCGCGAGGGCACAGTTGCGGTCTGAAAAAATGCGCAAACATTTTGACCAATCAACAAAGAGAAGTAGCTACAGCTGCGGCTGCATTTGGAAGTTTTGGCGTTCCACAGGGCGCCCCCCTTGGCTGACTGGTCCGCTTGCTCTGTCGAAGTCATTTCTTTCATGTTGTCGTCATCTTTCTCTTATTGATTTACTTTACGTTTCAGTGAATCCTTTTAACAGCTTAACAGTTTTGTTAGTTTTACACGCTTTGTTAAGAAATTCATTTCATGTTGTTGCTCCCTTTCTATTTTGCTCGTCGACTTTCTCTTACCATAAATCCTCTTTACACAATAGCAGATTCGTCATTTTTTTTTTTACATGCGTTGTGAATAATTTCTTTTCTGCTGTCACTTTCTTTGTACTTTTGTTTTAATTGATATTCCGTGAATCTTTTTACACATGAGCAAGTTTTCAGTTTTACACACACACAGATAAATAAATATATAAAGAAAGAAAGAAATTGATAAAGAACATTAATGAATTAACAACTGCCAACATATTACAAATTGAGGCTGAGCATGTGAGCATACTGGCTGGAGCACTATACAAAGCCTAATATTATTTGCTTAAAGTAAAGGGTCATTTTTGAGGCTGCCTCTCTTTCACAGAAAAAGAATACTAATGCACAGACATTGTTCTAAACCAGATCGTACACCGTTGATGTCAATAATGAAATTTGTAAGGCAAATAAAAACTCTGATCCAACGTGCAAAGGATACCACCCACCAAGTCCCATGCAGACGACATGAACTGCTTAGTGAGCATCTCTCTCCAGAAGGCACCTCCCCACAGACATCCCAACGACCGTTCCAAAGAACTGGCCCAAAACGACCGCTCGGGACACGACCTGAATTTGAACATGGACGACAAGAGTCTAACTAAAAGTGACGTCACCAAGAGATGACGACATGAAGGGCCATAGAAGTGCGTCATCTCCGTTCTATCATGAGATGGCTATACGGACAGGAAAATAAATGCCAGACTACTGCGTCAGAACCTGTCCCAGCACAGGTTCAAAGACATGGTATCGACAATGCAGCCAGTGTTTTTCCATCAGCGTCAGAAACACCCGCAGCCACTTTGTAAGTCATTGTGTTTGGACACATCCATATGCGTTCCGCACCGTGCGCACGACCATGGGGGCACCAGTGCATTCGCGGCAAAGACAACGTAAAACGTCATCAACGGCAAAATTAAGTAAACAATGAAAAAGTTTTAACAAAGGTCCGCTAACGGTAACCGAAACGAGGACACTGTGCTAAAACAAATAGAGGAAAACTCTCTCTCTCTCTCTCTCTCTCTCTCTCTCTCTCTCTCTCTCTCTCTCTCTCTCTCAAGTGTACACACACACACACACACACACACACACACACACACACACACACACACACACGCACACAAGTAGACTACCCTTCTTCCCCCCTCCCGCCTCACACACACACACACACACACACACACACACACACCCCGAAAGTAGACGTAGACAATGAGAAGATAAGGGGGAAGGGGGAATTCCTTCAGAGACATGCATTAACATCCTAAACCCGATATTGGATCAATAAATCACCACACTTTTAAACATACTGGCCCAACAGGTCCACTCAGTAAATATACATTATCCCCCCCCCCCCCCCCCCCCCCCCCCCCAATTAAAATAACAAGCAACACACAACAATAAGGACAAGAAAACCAGTCACACACACACACACACACACACACACACACACACACACACACACACACACGCACCACACACCACACACACACACACAACATAAATACACATGGCGGCGCCAAAGGTGGTCCACCCTGAATCAGAACTCACAATCTCTCTGCCTCTCTCTGTCTGTCTGTCTCTGTCTGTGTCTGTGTGTCTCTCTCTCTGTCATTGTGGAATTCATGTGGGGTTTGGGGTTTGAAGTCATGACTTGCGCCTGACTTGGATTATAGTGAGAGAGAGAGTTGCGCGTCATCAGCCTCACTCTCTCTCCCAGTCCATCTATGTCCAGTGGCAAGACGAAGTCGAGACGGCTGGAGATAGATTGGGGTGCAGTGGATGACCGTGACGCCTTTTGTGTCTTGACACGCCCTGTGCACTCCACAACGCGTTGCTGGAAATCGCCTTTCTGTCCGTTGAACCACAGTGGTGTCTTCCGCGCAGTCCGCCCAATTCAGCTTGGCATACAAGGTAGACAAGCCCTAGAGCTGAGGGTCGGTGACCCGTCAACTGACCAGCTATGCTTGCGGTATGCTCGCAAGATAGTGGAGACTGTGGGGGCGGGGAACGTCCAGCTTCCCGCACAGGTCCAAAGGACTTGCCCTCTGCCCTGAATTCATTGCCCAGGATTCATGACTAGAATAACTTTAAATTCCATTGCGTAAGAGGACCAGTAGAGACACGCCTGTGGGAATGAAAGATGAGGGGAAAGAGAACGCAAGGAAAAACAGAAAGAAAAACAAACAAACAAACAAAGAAGCAAAGACAGAAAGAAGAAAGAAAAGAAAGAGAGAAGCACCCTGAGCAAAGCTTGCTCTATGTCTCAGATTGTAGAAAATAGGGGGGTGATAAGCCTTCATATCTGCAGTGGTAGATGATTCTGCCAACCTTCAGCAAGCTTATAGTCTCCAAAGCGGGAGACCCATCTCCAATGGGAGGAAGCTCACTAACATATAACTCCTGGTCAGATACCGATATTTCGAAACCTGATTGTTTCTCCTCAGTGACCGCGGAAAGTGGTAATTTGACTCCTCTGCCTTTTCGGTTTAAGAAGAATGCTATACCAGAAAAAAGGCTGGTGTGCAATACCGTAGTATGTTTGTTGAGTTTTCAAAAAAAAATGGTAGGTAGGTTTCAATGGGGGTCGTCGTATTCGTCTCCCAGAGCTCGTGTTGGCTCAATTCTGGTCGTTATCCTCTTGAATGCTGGTTCAAGTTTGGTGAAATTGGTCTTGAACGTTGGTTCACTTTTAAGTTGTTGGTCGACCGACGATGGGCGTCGGTGTGTGTTGCCTGCTGTCCCCCAAACATCATCAGGCTGTCTTCAGGGCCACCGGGCGGCCTTCTTCATGCTCGGGTGGCGATGGTCCTGTGCCGCGTGAGGCCGCCTCAAGGAGGAAGCAGGACGAAAGTCGCTGGAGCGCTGCACGAGCCCCTAAACTTGGCGGGCACTCGCTGACTGCGGCCGAGAGGGCAATTTTTCAGCCCAACCCCCCTAAGGAGTGCCCCCGTGTCTGCCACCCCTCAAAACAGCACGGTATTCTCCAGGCCACGGTAGTCGCAGTCAGGCAGCGCTCCTTCAAAAAGGCTGGTGTGCAATACCGTAGTATGTTTGTTGAGTTTTCAAAAAAAATCAACCAAAGGTGCCACCTAAGAAGCAAAAGAAAATCATGAAAGAGCAAAACAAGCTACATTTTCTTGTGAAAAGTAGAAAATATAAAAAGATACCTCTTAAGACACAAGTGCTGAGGGCCAGTTCTTGGAATGAATCCACAAGGGACTAAATTACAATAAAACAATAAATTCCAAGGATAAGTACCGAGCACCATTCCAGCACTTACAGAGCAGCTTGGTGTTGCAATGACTGCAAGAAATATTGAATTATAAACAAAGCTTGCTCTTATGTCTCAGATTGTAGAAATAGGGGGGGGGGGGGGGGGGGGTGATAAGCCTCCATATCTGCAGTGGTAGATGATTCTGCCTAACTGACAGTATGTGCTTGAGTGGGTGAATGGGGAATAATAAATGCTTCTCAAAATGAACCTTCAGCAAGCTTATAGTCTCCGAAGCCGGAGACCATCTCCAATGGGGAGGAAGCTCACTAACATATAACTCCTGGTCAGATACCGATATTTCGAAACCTGATTGTTTCTCCTCAGTGACCGCGGAAAGTGGTAATTTGACTCCTCTGCCTTTCGGTTTTAAGAAGAATGCTATAGCAGAAAAAGGCTGGTGTGCAATACCGTAGTATGTTTGTTGAGTTTTCAAAAAACCAACGTGTGTACGCTATAGACTCAAAAACGGCTCAACCGATTGTAATGAAACTTGGCAGGTACGTCGGTTGTAACCCGAGGATGGTTTTGGGCTAATCTCTAAGAAATAAAAACCGTTAAAAAACCGTTAAAAAAAAACTGTTATAACGGTTTCAAAGACATCTTTTTCCTCTGCTTTTCTTCAAATAGCCGTTGTGACATTGCACAGGTACAGGACTACTTCTCGAAAATTAGAACCGTTGTTGGCAGTTAAGGGCTAATCTCTAAAAAAAAAAAAAAAAAAAAAAAAAAAAACCGTTAAAAAACCGTTAAAAAAAAAAACTGTTATAACGGTTTCAAAGACATCTTTTTCCTCTGCTTTTCTTCAAATAGCCGTTGTGACATTGCACAGGTACAGGGCTACTTCTCGAAAATTAGAACCGTTATTTGGCAGTTAAAAAAACGTTATTTATAACAGTTAAAAACCGTTAAAAAACACCAAACCCTATAAAACACTGTTTAAAACCCGATCTTGTGAGGTTGGCGGCCACAAGAGTCTTCGGATCGCCACCAAACTTGACATAAGCCTACAGGAACATCTAGCGGGTAACATAGGGTCATTAGATAGTCATTATGACCATTAAATTTGACCGTTAAAAACCGTTATTTTCAATTTAGGCTGTTCTTGATGAAATTCGGTATACATGTGCAGTTTTAAATGCCGAAAAAATATACAACTTTTACGAACCGAAATCTAAAATTGACCGTTAAAAAACGTTATTTTATAAATTTAGAGTATTCTTGAAGAAATTCGATATAAATGTGCAATTTTAAACGCTAAACAATGATATACAATTTTCAAGATCCGAAAGTTAACATTGACCGTTAAAAAACCGTTATTTTCTGAATTTCTAAATTACACCGTTCTTGATGAAATTCCGTGTGCATGTACAGTTTTAAGCGCTGAACAATGTTATGCAAATTTTACGAACCAAAAACTAACATTGACCATTAAAAACCGTTATTTTCTAAAATTTACACCGTTATTGATAAAATCGGTACGCGTATGTCCAGTAACGGTAAGTAATTTTGCAACATGGATGGGACAGGGTACGGGGATGAAAAGGGAGGAATGAGAGGGGCCAGAAAAATGAATGTACAGTGCAAAGCCTGATACACTATTTTACATTAGACACAGACCCGTTGATTAACTCAAGCAAAACCTAAATAAACTGCTTCTGCACAAAGTCTTTTCCTACAAAATTAAGGGCAAGAAGAAGAATGGGAATGGGAACAGAGTGCAGGCGGAAAATCGAGCGAGAGAAGCATCTAGACATGCTAGGGAAGATCCAGAGGAAAGGGGCCAGAGGCAGGCGGAAAATAATAGAATGTATAAGAGAGAGAGACAGAGACAGAGAGAGACAGACAGACAGACAGACAGACAGAGACATAGACATAGACAGACACAGAAAGAGACAGAGACAGAGAGAGAATGTGTATTTGTGTGGGGGAAGGGAGTATGCGTGCGCACCTTGCACCATCCTGGTCCATCTCTTCTCTCCCCCATCCCTCTCCCCACCAATCATCCCCACTCTCTTTCTCTCCATCCCTTCTGCCCTTCTCTTATCCGCCTGTCTCCCCCCCCCCCCCCTCCCCTCTCTTCTCCCCCCCCCCCCCCCCCCCCCCCCCCCCCCAAAAAAAAAAAAAAAAAGGCTGAATTGAAATCAACACAGGAGATGGCTCCCGACGTCGACTGGGCTTCAAACATCATCACGAACTGTCTTATTCAGGATCAAGGGAATGCCAACACTTGAGAGTCAGTGGACTGAGAACTGCTTGTCACTGGGCCGTGACAAATCCACATAATAAAAACCGTATCCCTGTCGTTTGTGCTGAAATGAAGACGGAAATAAAGAAGGAAATCAAGTTGCGAAGAACGAAAGGGGAAAAGTGGTTAAAGAAATAAGGGAATGAAGGCAAAAAGGACACCAAGAATGAAAGGTAAGAGAGAAACAAAATGATCAAAGTAGGAAAAAGAAAACAATACACCACATTGGTGAGAGTGCGCATGTGCATGTTTGTGTGCGCATGCGTGTGCACATGTGAGTGTATGTTTGTGTTTGTGTTTATATGCATGCGTGTGTGTGTGTGTGTGTGTGTGTGTGTGTGTGTGTGTGTGTGTGTGTATGCGCATGTGTGCGCGCGCGAGGGCGTGCACGATGTGTGGTGAGCAGGGATGGATGGATACCTGTCTGTGAGTGTGGGGATGTTTGTGCAAACTTGTGTATGTGCATGGGTGTAGCCTATTTGTGGGGCTGTAAATGTGTCATATAATATCATTTATACACAAATTTGTTTGATTTAATCGTTAAATTTACATTTATAAACATTTTTTTTTATTGTGAATTTTTTCTTGATAATATACAATGTAAATGATGTGATTATGTATGAATGTGCAATATAAATGATATGTATATAATATAATGTACAATGAGTTTATGAAATGATTGTGTTCTGATGATGTTCTGTGATGTTGATGTAATTTTTTTTACGTTTTTGTGTTGGTCGGTTTCTAGCGCTGTGTTTTTTTTTTGTGTGAAATGCACCTGGACCAAATTTCTCATGATGAGATAATAAAGTGTTTCTTATCTTATCTTCTTATCTAATCTTATCTTATCAAAAAGGAAACAAAGCTACATGAAAGGGGGTGGGATAGGGGATGTAAAAAGAAAAGGAGACGAAATAAACACACACACACACACACACACACACACACACACACACACACAGAGAAAGAAAGAAAGAAAGAAAGAAAAGAAAGAAAGAAAAAAGAAAACTTGATTCAAAGAAAACAGAAAAAGTAAATCAATCAATCAATCAATAAGCAGGAATGATAGAAAGAAAACAAAAAGAAGAATATAGGATGATGGTAAAGAAAAAAAAACAGAAAAAAAATGAAGAGAATGCTCCAAAGACGGCAGAAGTAGAAACAGACTGAAGCAAGTAGACAGATAAATCCAGAAAAAAGACAAATGAAACCAACCAACCAACCAACCAACCAACCACCCAAACAAACAAACAAAACAAATCATCAGCAAGCAGAAAATTCCAAGACCTGCTACACAGATTTTGCGACTTAGCAATGACTTCAGTCAGAAGGGAGAAGTCTTCATGGCTGTTGTTTTACCCAGGGTGGATCAGAACTGGGACTACCACAGTGACTCAGCAGCAGAGCAGAGCAGGGTCTCTCTGGCAGGTAGCCCAATCACGACGTGCTGCCGATTCCTCCATACAGACCACCTGTGATGAGATGGGGAGGATCAACCCTCACCCCCCCCCCCCCCCCCCCCCCCCCCCCCCCCCCCCCCGATCTGGGTGTTTATAGAAGGCCAGAATAAGAGGCAATGGAGTAAAAGCCACTGGGGAGCACAGAGGAAGAAACAGCACACACACACACACACACACACACACACACACACACACACACACACACACACACACATTTACTTACGCCCTGATTAAAAAAAAAAAAAAAAAAAAAACGGGAGAGCGCACACCCACCGTCGACGTGAAACGATTCCTGGATTTGCTTCTGGACCAGAATCCAAACTACCGATCCACGCCAAAATTCAAGAGGATCTTACCGGGGCCACATTCCATCTTACAAAGCTTAAAATTCAGACCGGTGCAGAAGTTTCTGCATGATCGTTTTGACAAGTGGATCCGTCGTTCGAACCGATTCGCTTGGCGGATTCACACCCAAATTGAACAGGTTCGTCACCAGTCCACAGCCCATCTCTTTTACCTCGTTTCATTAAAATCAGTTTTGTAATGTTTGCTGGTCTTGGTTCATAGAGAGACGAGAACACGAATCGAGGAACGCCCTTGAAGGCCTAACCCTCTCAGCTGATGCAGCAAACAAACAGCTAAACAAAGAGGGTCCGTCACAGATGCAGAGAAAACTGATGGAGACAGAATCTAAGCAGGAATGTGTGAGACAAAGTGACTATGCTTTCACAACATACACCCCTCTTTCTCCCCCCTCCCCCCTTCCACCGCACCATCCCTTCTCAAACCCTTCATTCCCCTGATAACACACACACACACACACACACAAATTACACACAAACACACACACACACACACACACACCACACACACACACACACACACACACACACACACACACGGAGAGAGAGAGATAGAGAGAGAGGAGAGAGAGAGAGAGAGAGAGAGAGAGAGAGAGAGAGAAGATGGCCCCGCCGTCAACCGGGCAAGAAATTCCGTCAGTTTTCTAAATAAGGGCCTCCAAACGCCACCACTCCGAATCAATCAGCTGAGAGCTATAGCTGCCTCCAGCACAGGAACTAAAGCTGTCACTGGCATCGGATAAAGTTGGAGCCAATCAACTGAGAAGTATAGCCGTCATCGGCATCGGATAAATCCGCTTCAGAAACCCATATCCTATTTATTAGTGCTGTAAGGAAAACAGAGAGACAGAAGGAAGTAAAGAGATGAGAGATGGTAAAAGGGAAAAATAAAGAAAAATAAGGAAGAAACAAAACATGTACAGAGATAAAGACAGAAAAAGGAAAAATACCATAGAAAGAAAAGAAATCAAGGGGGGGGGGGGGGGGGGGGGGAGAGAGAGAGAGGAGAGAGAGAGAGAGAGAGAGAGAGAGAGAGAGAGAAGGGAAAAAATGTATAAGCAACCAGCGGAAGACGAAAATTAACAGCAACAACGAAAACAAATAACAATGTAACAGTGAGCGAAAGAAAAACAGAAGGCAAAAAAGAGGAAAGAACGAAAGAAGAAAAAGGGAAAAAAGAAAAACCAGGTATATAAAGAAATAAGACAAATAACATGGGAAAAACTAGCAATAACAAACAGGAAAAGGATAGTTTAAAGAGCACAGGAAAAAGGAAACCGAAGAGGAAAAAAAATCAGAAAAAATACGGCAAGAAGGAAATGAAGAAGAAAAGAAGAATGAAACCAAGAAAGATAGAAAAAATGAAAGAAGGAAAGAACGAATGATTAGAAAAATGAAATCACACACACACACACACACACACACACACACACACACACACACACACACACACACACATACAAACACTTTTTTATCCCCCCCCCCCCCCCCCCCCCCCCCCCCCCCCCACCCCCCCCCCCCCCCCCCCCCTGCCCTTTTTTCCCTTGGAATCTTTGCCATGTCATTAATATAATGATGAAGGGATTATTAGTCTGCACACTTCTTTTCTCCCACTAATAAAGCATTCCCCTCTTTTCTCCCACTAACAAATTATTATATAAAACACACACACACACATACGAGCACGCACACACGCACACACACACACACACACACACACACACACACACACACACACACACACACACACACACACACACACACGCACATATATACGCACATATATATATAGATAGAGAGAGAGAGAGAGAGAGAGAGAGAGAGAGAGAGAGAGAGGGGAGAGAAAGAAAGAAGAGAGAGAGAGAGAGAGAGAGAGAGAGAGAGAGAGAGAGAGAGAGAGACAGACAGACAGACAGAGACAGAGAGAGAGAGAGAGAGACAGACAGACAGAGAGAGAGAGAGACAGACAGACAGACAGACAGACAGACAGAGAGAGGGCGGGGATAGGGGGAGGGGGAGAAAAAAACGACACAACAAACTTAACAAAAAAGAAGAGAAAAAAAGTTGAAGAAGAAGAAGAAAAAAGGGAAAACAAAAGATGGCAGATGAAAAAAGGGAAGGTCAGACTAAATCTGGGTGATGGATACAGCGACAAAAAAAAATTCAACGACACCGGCAAGCAGGGACGTCCCCAAAACGCCACAACGATAACCACAGATATGTCATTGCTGTCACGCTGGTTGCTTTGCGTTTTGTTTTTTCTCTCCGCCGAGGGAAAAAAAAACGAATGTTGTATGATCCATTTTACTGTAATCTGCCAGTGCTTCACGATCATCTGTACTCTCTCTTTGGCTGGAGATTTGTACGACACTTTCCTGAAAGAAGATTTTTTTTTTTTCCATTGGGATTCAAATACCTGAAGTGGTATTGAAAAGTTCTGAGGGGTTTTTAAGGAGATGGAAGAAACGTATGAGCCCTCTCTTTGTGTGTGTGTGTGTGTGTGTGTGTTTGTGTGTGTGTGTGTGTGTGGTGTCCTATTTTCCACACCCCTGGTCCCGGTAGCGTTCCTACCCCACCATTCGTTTTGGATCCCCCAACACAGCCACACACTGATCCGTCCCCTTGCAGGCTAAAGCTTCCTGACACAATCACACATAAAGTAGCGTCACGTGGCCACTCAACGAAGGAGACACTGCACTGCTGCCCAGCCATGCCAGGGGTGGTGTGTGAGTCAGTTTGCAGGGGGGACCGGCTATCAAATAAACCAGTCATCGTGGCGCAGCGGCCACTGCCATCAGCTGACTTCGGGAGATCTAGAGTTTGAATCCTCTCTGGGATCTGAATACCTGGATGGACAGGAAGAAAGGACTGACGGCAGGAAAGAAAGAGAAAGAAAAGAAAAGAAAAAAAAAATGGAAAAAAAAAACAAAACGGACAGATAGAACAAAAGAAACAGAGGCGAAAAGAAAAGCAGAACCAAAGGCAGACAAGAGGAAAGGGAAACAAGGAAAGAAACAGGGCAAAAGAGAGAGGGAAGAAGAAAAAATAAAAGAAAAGGAAAAAAAAAAAGGAAAACAAAAGGAAAGAGATCAAAGAAAGAAAAGATACCAAGGGAGAAAGAAAGAACAGACAGAAAGGGGGAAGGAGGAAAAAAAAAAAAACGAAAAAGACACAGAAACAAAAAGAGAGAAAAAGAAAGAAAAACAACAAAGGAGAGAAAAAGATTGAAAAAGAGGGGAAAGAACAAAAAAAAGAAAAAAAAAAAAGGGTTAAGAGGGGAAAATAAAGATGGACAGAAAATGGGAAAAAAAATAAGGAAAAAAAAACGGAGGGGGAGGGGTAATAAAAG
Organism: Conus betulinus; assembly: GCA_016801955.1. NCBI lineage: Eukaryota > Metazoa > Mollusca > Gastropoda > Neogastropoda > Conidae > Conus > Conus betulinus. The sequence goes on along the minus strand of JADBJO010000006.1, from coordinate 1,255,214 downwards.
GAAAAGAAATGGGAAAGAAAGAAAGAAAGAAAGAAAGAAAGGGGGGAAAAGCAATTAAAAATAAGGGGAAAAGTAAGGAAGGGGAGGATGAAAATGAAAGAAAACAGAAAGAAAAGAAAAAAAAAAAAAGGGGGGGGGGGGGGGGGGGGGGGGGGAGAACAACATAATTGGAAAAAGAATGGAAACTAAGAAAGCGGGAAAGTACGATCAATAAAAATGGGGGGAAATATGATGAAGAAAATGAAACAGAAAAAAAAAAAAAACAACGCAAAAAGGACAGGCGAGTGGGGATGACACAAAGAATAAGGAGGAAAAAAAAAAAAAGAAACAGAAAAGAAAAGAGAGAAGAAAATGAGACCGAAAGAATTCAATAAAAGAAAAACGTGGGGAGGGAATGGGGGATGGGGAGGAGTGAGGAAAAAAAGAATGGGCAGATAGAAAAAAAGAAAAAAAACAATAAGAAAAAAAAGGGTAGAAAGAAAGGTGAGAAGAAATCAAAGGGAAAAGAAAGAAAGGGAAACAAAACTGACAGAACAGGAAAGGTACTGAAGGGGAAAGACAGAAAAGGAAATGAAAAGAAAGAAAAGGAAATGAAAAGGAAGAAAAGGAAATGAAAAGAGATAGAAAAGAAAGGGGAGACAAAGACGGGGGAAAGGAAAAAAAAATCACAGGGGAAAAACAAAACAAAGGTGAAGGAAAAAACATACAGCAAAACGAAAGAAAAAAAGAAAGAGAAGTAAAGTCAGGGAAGACAAGGAAGGAGAACGGAAAGAAAGAAGAAACGGATAAAACAACGTGGACAGAAAAACATGGGGGGGGGGGGGGGGGGGGGGGGGGGGGGGGGGGGGGGGGGGGGGGGGGAGGGGGGGGGGGGGGGGGGGGGGGGGGGGGGGGGGGGGGGGGGGGGGGGGGGGGGGGGGGGGACAGGGGGGGGTGGGGGGGGGGGGGGGGGGGGGGGGGGGGGGGACGTAGAACAAGAAAAGGAAAGATTGAAAACCAAAAGATTACCGAAAGAAACATAGAGAAAAAAAAGAATCAAGGAAAGACAGAAAAAACACACACACACACAGAGAAAAGGAGACACAAAAGATAAGAGAAAGAAAAGAGAGAGAGAGAGAGAGAGAGAGAGAGAGAGAGAGAGAGAGAGAGAGAGAAGAAAGAAAGAAAGAGATGGAAAATGAAGGGGAAAAAGAATGAAAATGAAGGGAAAGAAAAAAGAGAGAAGACTCAAAGACGGAAAAAAATTTGGGGGGGGGGGGGGGGGGGGGGGGGGGGAGAAGAAGAAAAAAAAAAGGGGGGGGGGGTCGAGAGACAGGAAAAGGAAAAGAAATGGTTGGAGAAAATAAAGACTAAAACAAACAATGTGGAATAGTAATGGGCAAAGAAGAAAACAAGAGTAAAAAAATCAAAAACAGTTTGTATCTCCTTTGTTTTATTGAATGGCAAGAGGAGGGGGAAGGGGGGTGTAGTGGGAGGGACAGGTACTGGAGGCAGTGTCACCTATTTCACTAACGTGTCTCACTTAAACGCTACCCTAGTCCTCCCGAACCAAAACCCAGCAAGTGTTCGCATTCCCCGGGACTGGGCGAAATCCTTGACGTCATGATGGAAACGAAGGGGTAAAAAAGGGGCCCCGCTGTGTCCAAGTCTCCCAACTGTCCGACTCTGTGGATCACTTTCGTGACATCCCCCCCCCCCCCACTCCTCCATCCTCCTCTTCGATCACCCTGAGGTCAATTTGTCGCCGTTTCTGCAGGCCCTTGGGGTCCCATTCTCCTTGTGACCTCACATCGATCCCCCCGGCTCCCTCTCCCCTTCCACTCCTGTGTTGTCCGTGTCAGTCAGTTCATGAGGGTGCGGTCCATAGAGGAATCATTGACAAGCTCTCTCTCTATTTCTGCTACAATGGGCGAGGGGGGAAAAAAGGGGGTGGGAAGTTCGGGGTTGATGGGTGTGGGAGGTTTGTCATCCAACTTAATTACTTCAATTCAGATCTGACGTCTACTATCACCTCACGGCAGATAAGAACAACTATACCTGGAACTTTGGGAAAAAAAGCACTATAAGAACAGCTATACCTGGAAACTTAAGGAAACGGGACTATAAGAACAGCTGTACCTGGAAACTTTGGGAAAAAGCACTACAAGAACAGCTATACCTGGAAACTTAGGGAAACGGGACTATAAACAGCTGTTCCTGGAAACTTTGGGAAAAGCACTATAAGAACAGCTATACCTGGAAACTGAGGGAAACGGGACTATAAGAACAGCTGTACCTGGAAACTGAGGGAAACGGGACTATAAGAACAGCTGTACCTGAAAACTGAGGGAAACGGGACTATAAGAACAGCTGTACCTGGAAACTGAGGGAAACGGGACTATAAGAGAGGCAGGCGTGGGAGGAGAGGGGAAACTGCTCTCAAGTACCATGATCATCTCCCGCCAGAACGAGCCAACGTCGAATTCATTCTGTCACATTTAAGTACTCATTCGTTTAACTGCACATTCCTTCGAAATTTTGAACAGACTTCACTTTAATGATGCGTACTGCAACTGTACGAGTGTTATATCACTCAGTGAGTGAAGCTGTCCCTTTTTTCCACACATTCGTATGTAGCCGTTCTGGACATATAAAATGAATGTGTGTAGGCCATGCATGACTTCTGTGTCCCCCTTTGGTTTGATAAAACATGGGACGGAAATTATGTCATTTGTGTATTGGCTGTTCTCTCTCTCTCTCTCTCTCTCTCTCTCTCTCTCTCTCTCTCTCTCTCTCACACACACACACACACATCTTAAAAGCTTAATGGTTTCATACTTGTAGCATCCAGTTGTCCTGAGATTCAGACAGCTTACGTCATTCTTTTTTCCGTTCCATTCTTATTCACTGTGACAGTCTGTAGCAGCTATCTTTCATTTTTGTATCAAATCATGTTAACTGGGTTCTATATCGAATAATTTCACGTTTTCTTTTAAACTTTGTTTAATATAGTTGTCCATATCATTTTATACAACAAGCGCATCAACTTGGGAGTGCTTTGTGGCTCCCTCCGGCTAGATGGCGCCAACTTGACAATGACGCTTGCGCGTACAATCATCGGCTGGGCCTTGTGCTTAACTGGAGCAACTGCGCGCTGATCTCTTCATTGATTGGTCAAAACGTGCGCGGGAAAATCTGGCTGGTTCTGCCCACAACTGCGCGTGCAACTGTATCCTACAACTGGGCGCCGCCGCTCTTTCTCTCCAAGCACTGAAAAGTTTGGACTGGGAAATTTACAAAAAAAAGAGGATTCTCTCTCTCTCTCTCTCTCTCTCTCTCTCTCTATATATATATATATATATATATATATACATATTCTCTTGTGCAGCTGTGCAGCTTATAACGATATCAGACAGAAGTCTCAACTTTTCAATATTACTGCGATAGAACAACATAACCTATGTAGTTTGTCGTCCTCTGACAAGAATATGATAATAACTCTCCTGCCTAAGCATGTTGCAGAGGCATCTAATGTTAGGAAAAATGAAATGCCCGGTAAGAACTTCTAATGTTTGCGTTGTTTGTTTTCTACAGACTTCAACATAAGTTGAAGACCACTTGCAATCTGTCTGACAAATGCAACACGCGCGAAACCAAAAATGTTTCATGTGTACAGATATTAAATTGCAACCCAGTATTTATTGAGAGGACCTGACGACTGTCGCGTTCAGAAACCTTGGCAATTACTAACCTTTATTTGATATTTGATTTTGAAAGCAAGCACCTAAGGCATTCTGCAATGTGGTCCTTAACTTATGTTGAAGTCTGTATGTATTCCGCAAGCTTGATGACCTTATTAAGAAAAAGGTTTTGTTTTCTGCACCAGTATAGTTAATGATGAAGTGGACGGTGATGATGACAGATGTGACAGTGCAGGAAAGATTTATAACAGTGAACATATGTGCTTGGGTGAGGGCACTTGTGTTCATGATCATGTTGTGACTTTAAAAAAAAATACATATTCATTTTGAGTGACGAAAAAGCACGACATTATTTTCTTTTTCTTCTGCATGGCTTCAAGCCTCATCATTAACATTTACGTAATCCGTCGCAATTTATGCTTCTTTGCATCATTAACTTCCTTTTTTCGGCGCTGCAAATATTCACGTATACATCCTTGACACAAAGACTATGTAGGCCATTATCAGGTTCTATAGCAGGCAGCACGCCCCCCCCCCCCCCCCCCCCCCTACCCCCCCCTGGTTGGATATACAGCTTGATTGTCGCAGTAATTTTCTTTTATTTTGTCGTGTTCTTACTATTTTTGTATACTTTGTTATTTCCGTTAATCCTTTCTGCATACTAGCAAGTTAGTTTTACACGCTTTAGTGAAGTCATTTTTTATATGTCGTTTCTTTTCTATTTTTGTGTAACTTTATACCTCCTTTAATCCTTTTTTTAATTAGCAAGTTTTTTTTTTTTCAGTTTTACATGCTTTGTTGAAGTACTTTCTTACATTTCAGCGCATCCTTTTTTTTTTTTTTTTTTTTACTTTTTTTTTTTTTTTTGGGGGGGGGGGGGGGGGGGGGGTGGGGTATAACTTTATATTTCCGTGAATCTTTTTCGCAATTTCACAAGTATGTCAGATTTACACGCATTGTTGAAGTAATTTCTTTCATTTTGTCACTTTCTTTCGCTCTTAGTTTTACTTTTATATTTCCGTGAATCCTTTTTACACATAAATAAGTTTGTGAGTTTAACACGGTTTGTCGAAGTAATTTATTTCAATTTGTAGCCTTCTTTCTGTGCTTGTTAATCGTTTTACACATGAGCGCGTTTGTCAGCTTTACACGCGTTGCTGAAGTACTTTTTTTTTTGTCATTTTGTCACTGTCTATTTTTGTTTTACCTTGTATTTCCATGAATACTTTTACACACCGGAAGGTTTGTCAGTTTCACACACTTTGTTGAAGTAGGTTTTTGTTTTCCATTTCGTCGCTTCCTTTCTTTTGTTGGCTTTAATTTATATTTCCGTGAATCCTTTACCAGTTTGTCAGTTGTTCACGCTCTGTTGAAGCAACTGTCATTTGTTGCTTTCTTTCTTTCTTTCTTTTTTCTTTCTTTCTTTTTTTTTACTTTTTGTTTCCGAGAATCCTTTTTTTTTACAACACTGGCAAGTGTATCAGGTTTACATGCTTTGTTGAAGTAATTTCTTTCGTTTTGTCGTTTCCTTTCTATTCTTGTGTAACTTTATGTTTCCACGCTTCCTCTATGTATGTCAGCGAGTTTGTCAGTTTCACACGCCTTGTCGAAGTAATTTCTTTTATTTCGTCAGTTTCGTACGGCCTGTTGAAGTATCGTCTTTAATATCGTTACGTTTCTTTCTATTTTTTGGTGTAACTTCACATTTCCGTGATTCTCTCTCTCTCTCTCTCTCTCTCTCTCTCTCTCTCTCTCTCTCTCTCTCTCTCTCTCTGTGTGTGTGTGTGTGTGTGTGTGTGTGTGTGTGTGTGTGTGTGTGTGTGTACAGACTTGCAGGCTGACAACCCTCACCACAGGCGTGCCTTCTCTCCATGCTTCCTTCAGTCAGTCACTGTGTGCATGCCTGGCACTGATTCACTGCGGTCGTCTCCGCTCTTGGCCAGAGAGTGTTCCAGATTTCTTTTCGCCCTCGACGAAATCATATTTGATAAAAAAAAATAAAATAAAAATAAAAAAAAATAAAAGAAATTAAATCCTTGCTTCAGCAGAATCTTATAGTACAATCCGTCCATTTCGCCCTTGACCAAGTCTTGTTTCAAATCAATTGCCTATTCACGTCTTGCAAATTTAATACTTTTTTTTTTTTTTTTTTTCCACCTCCAACTGTCGGTGTCGTGTCGCATGTTGTGATGCACGATTCCATTTCAAAGTTGATCTCTGACCCCCTCAGAAGAGTTCAAATGCACAGTTTTCCTCTGACCTCTTGGGAGGAATAACTGGCAGGCATATTAACTGACACTTTTGCATTCTGAACATACTAATTAAATCATGTCTGTAGTGAGACTAATGTTAATGACCAGTCCGAAGTGTCCAAGCCATGTTTTGGAGCCATGTGGGTCGCCATGTTGCCCGGCCTTGGACATGCCGACAGGAAAAGGAATAAGATGGTGTACAGCATTTCGGGCTTATACTGCGAACACAGATTTCGTGCGGGTGCGTGCGTGCGTGCGTGTGTGTGTGTGTATGTGTGTGTGTGTGTGTGTGTATGTGTATGTGTGTGTGTGTTAGTGTACGCGCGTGCACGTGCGCGTGTGAATCTTTTTTTTATTCCCCGCACTGTGCGTGTGTGTGTGTGTGTGTGTGTGTGTGTGTGTGTGTGTGTGTGTGTGTGCGTGCGCGCGTGTGTATGTGTGTGTTGTGTGTGTGTGTGTGTGTGTGTGTGTGTGTGTGTGTGTGTGTGTGTGTGTGTGTGTGTGTGCATGTGAGCGCGCGCGTGTGTATGTGTGTGTGTGCGCATGTGCGTGCGCGCGCGCGCGCGCGCGCGCGTGTGTGTGTGTGTGTGTGTGCGTGCGTGCGTGTGTCTGTGCGTCTGTATGTGTGCGTCTGTGTGTATGCGAAAGCGCGTCTTGTATATTAGTTTTGTGTGTGAGCATGGTGACTGTTAAATCACTGAAGAGCGTGCCTCTGAGCTGTATTCCATTGAGGGGACTCTGTGCTGTCACACCCCACGTCCTCTTCTTCTTCCCTTCTTCCCTTTTTTTTTATCTGTCGTTCTTTACTCTTGGTTCTCCTCTTCGAAAGACAATACTTTTTGTTTTCTATTTTTCTCACCATCTTTGTCACTCTCCTTACCTCCACCTCCCCCTTTTTTTCTTTATCTTTCTGTATATGTTCCTCTTCTCTCTGTCCGTTCTTTTTCTTTGTTTTCCCTTTTTTTCATCATCAGTTTCTGGTGTGTTTTTTTTTAACTTGATAATTTATCGATTTGTTTACTAGCTTTTTGTTCAAAGTCCACGGGTTCTTGGTAGTCTAACCCCCCCCCCCCCCCCCCACTTTCCCCCCCCCCCCCCCCCCCCCCCCCCCCCTCCCCCCCCCCCCCCCCCCCCCCCCCCCCCCCCCCCCCCCCCCCATTCCATCTTTGAGCCATGTTAAAAGAGATATAAAAGGGCACGCCTTCAGAAGCATTTCACAGAGGTGCCACCAGTTCTGAAACACGAACGCTAGGCGAGATCAGAGGGAAAGTGTCTTAGAAGTCTGCCAGGATCGCAGGCGATGTTGCAACAGCTGTAACCGCGCTGGACCCGTGCTTGTTGATCGAAGGTGGGTCTTCACTGTCCTTTCTCCAAGGAATATGCTCATGTACACGAATCGCTAAGTCTCAAAGAGTACAATCGATCTAATAACTGCGTTCCTGATTTTAGGGAGATATCATTTTCACCCCCAGTTTAAGCCGATAATTGACGAGCTGAAATAAGTAGATGTAATTAAAGTAAACATTCACTCAATAATTTTTATTGCTTAAAAGAAATTGGCTCTTACGTCACCAAAATAATGGGTAACTGCAACTTCCTTCAACCGTGTGCGTGTTTCTCGGATCGTTTGCGTACTAATTAATCTTGTCTGTCTATTCTCTGGTCATTCTCGGACTTTCTGATTGTCTTTTTCCCTTTTCTGTTTTTTTCTACTAGTCATGGCGCCGTCTAAAATTACGACGCATCTCGTTTTCAGATATCAGACTAACTCTCTCTCTCGTGCCTCCACGTATAAAGGTTTACATGAAGAAGAAAGGAGAGACAGAGGGAAGGAGGGGAAAGAGAGAGAGAGAGAGAGAGAGAGAGAGAGAGAGAGAGAGAGAGAGAGAGAGAGGAAGAGAGGGGGGAGGGAGGGAGGGGAGGGAGGGAAAAAGAGGGAAAGACAGAGACAGAGAGAGAGAGAAGAGAGAGAGGGGGGGATAGGAGAGGAGAGACAGAGACTGGAGAGAGAGAGAGAGAGAGAGAGAGAGAGAGAGAGAGAGAGAGAGAGAGAGAGAGAGAGAGTGTATGTATGTATGTGTGTGTGTGTGTGTGTGTGTGTGTGTGTGTGTGTGTGTGTGTGTGTGTGTGTGTGTGTGTGTTCTTCAATTTTAACGTCTTTTCACCATTGGTAATATTAAACGGAGGTTTAAAAAAACAAAAACAAAGAAAGAAAGAAATGAAAGGAGGTGGGGATGGCGGGGAGTGGGAAAGTGTGTGTGTGTGTGTGTGTGTGTGTGTGTGTGTGTGTGTGTGTGTGTGTGTGTGTGTGTGTGTATGTGTGTGTGTGTGTGGAGGTTGGGTGTAGGGAGCTGGGGAGTCGAGGAGTAATTTGTGGATGAGGGTGTGTATGTACGAGTGGAATTAGTGTTTGTGGCTGTTCAATTAGTATATAACTGAACGAAAAGTAATTTAGGAGTCCTAATTAATGTATCAATTTATGGGATCTAAACTCTATAGAACAGTACTAATATCATCTAGAGGCCTACTAGCAAGCATGTCAAATATATAACAATAATGGCACATAAAGTAACACAATAAACCAAAGAAAGATACCAACTAGACTGGAATTCAAAACTTCAGAGAAATCATAAAGTAACTGACAATTATTTAAAATGTCCTCTGTGGACAATGAATTATTAAATGAAATTTGATCAACTAATGATTGAGGAACCAACTGATTTATTACTGGACACTGAAAAAAATTAATGGTTTACAGTAATTTGTTTCCCACATGCGCATAGTACATTTTTAGAATATTTTGTGCGAAATGCATTTAATCGTAACCTGTACATTAAACTTGTAACTGGTCTAGAATTTTTAAAAAATGGGTACACTATTTAAAAAGGATTTAGGATCAGTTCCTTTCATTCTTCTAACGCACTGCTGATAATACTGACTATTTGAATTATCAGAAAATCATTAAATCGATCCCTCGACACTTTCTCTATACATTTGTAATATTCAGCAAAGTCTAGTTTGATAATTAGTCGGACTGAGCCTTGTATGTTGTGCGCGCTGCTCTTCTTGCAGCCTGATCTGCCCACTCAATCAAAAATATTCCGCAGTGCGAAGGCACCCAACATAAGATGGTACTAATTCCTTTACTAGACAATTAGTGAATTAAATGCTTTATTTCAGTTATCATCTCTCTAATCGTGTCTTTATATCTGGGGATCTAAGGGCATAATTATGAGACAGACTTGGAGTCTACATAAAATAATATTTTACAGACATTTATCGGGAGGTCTGCAATATAATCTAATGCCATAACTATGGCTACTAGTTCAGCAGTGAAAATTGAATAACGTCTACCCATGTGATAACGTTTTTCTGTTTTTAATGAAGGAATCACAAAGGCTGAACCTGCGTTGCCCGTTTCGATAATAGATCCATCCGTATATACCTTTACATAGTTTACATAGTGTTTTTCTAAGTGAGAATGTACTGAGGTCTTTAACATGTCGGGTGAGTGATTTTTTGGATAAACTTGTGTGATCAATATCAAACACAGGTTTATATTGGTCCCATGCCGTAACTGGCGAAAAGGAAGGTTAACTGCAATCTCTTTTTCACTTAAGTTTGCTGTACGCAAGATGTCAGAAGCAAATGTATTTATGGATGTTTACGATTGTATTGTTTGGGGCTCCTTTTGCAAAATCTGTTTGTGAGCTTAAAGTAACTTCAGTTGCAGAAAAGGTGTTACAAAACAGAAGCTTTTACGACAAATTTTGTAGCCGAAAGTTTTCTCTGTTTGTCAAGAGGTAAAGTACTTGCTTCTCTGAAGGTTCCTAAAGTTGATGCGTGTGTGGGTACACCCAAGAGCGAGTTTATATGTTTTACAATCAATACTTTGGAGTGTTTTTAACAAATACTGTGGAGCGCTGAAGAAAACTTCTTGGGCATAGATCAGCCTTGAACGCACAAGAGATGTAGCAAGAGATGTAAATGCCTTAATATCTTGTGCCCAGTGTTGTTTAGTTACGACTTTTAGAAACTTTAGACCTTTCCTAGCTTTGTTTAAAAATATACTCTATGTGATGATTCCATGACAGTTTTGAAGACAAATATACACCTAGAAATTCAATGATTTGTGTGCATTTGGTGACAGTGCCATCTATAGTGAAATTAGGAAGTTTTTCTGGATCGTAGCCTGAATTGAGTAACATGATTTTTTTTCTAATGATAAGATTAGTCCATTTTCTTTCATAAACCTGTTAATTTTATTTAGTTCACGCTGGTATACATTTTTTGTGTGTGTATAGCTCAAGACCCTGACAGGAGTTTTTGCTTTTCATAGTTACTTTCATCCAGAAACAATTGTGTGTGTGTGTGTGTGTGTGTGTGTGTGTGTGTGTGTGTGTGTGTGTGTGTGTGTGTGTTTTGTGTGTGTATGTGTGTATATGTGTGTATGTTTGTATGAGGAGAGAGAGAGAGGGTTTGGAGACTCTCTCTCTCTCTCTCTCTCTGTGTGTGTGTGTGTATGTGTGTGTGTGTGTGTGTGTGTGTGTGTGTGTGTGTGTGTGTGTGTGTGTGTGTGAAAGAGAGAGAGAGAGTTACAGGACAGGGACAGGGAGGGAAAGGGGGGGGGGGGGAAAGTGAAGGGGGGGGGGGGGGGGGGGGGGGGGGGGGACGATGTTCACAGAGACACCATCTGCTTTCTGCCGCACACGAGTCCTTCCTGTCTGTCTGCCTTCCTCCCTCTCATGCCGTCCTTTCCTGATTGCTGGGTGTCTGTGACAGCTTTTTTTTAACCTCCGTTACCCTTCTCCCCCTTTCCCCCTACCCAGACCCAGTCCAACCCTCCACCCATCCCCCCCCCCCCCCACATCCCCCAAGACACATACATACATTTCATTCCTTCACCGTCTCTCTTCTCCACACTCTAACATACACTTCTTTCCGTCTGTCCCTTCCGCTTCTCTCTACGTCTGTCTCTGTCTGTGTCTGTCTGTCTGTCTGTCTGTCTGTCTCTCTTTGTGTTCGTCTGTCCGTGTGTCTGTCTGTCCTTGTCTGCTGTCCGTCTGTCTGTCTGTCGCTCTCTCCCTGTCTCTGACTCTCTCTCTCTCTCTCTCTCTGCGTGTGTGTGTGTGTGTGTGTGTGTGTGTGTGTGTGTGTGTGTGTGTGTGTGTGTGTGCGTGCGTGCGTGCACGTGTGTGTCCGCGCGTGAGTGCATATGTGCCTATGCTTATGTGCATGGATTATTGTGTCGGTGCTGCTGCTGCTCTCTCTCTCTCTCTCTCTCTCTCTCTCTCTCTCTCTCTCTCTCTCTCTCTCTCTCTCTCTCTCTCTCGCTCGCTCGCTCGCTCGCTCGCCGCGCTCCCGTTCCTGAGTTGACATTCTTTTCCTGTCAATCTTCTGTTTAAAATACGCTTTTCCTTCCGTCGGTTTCCTAGTGACCTCTTTCCCTCCTCCTCCTCCTCCTCTCCTCTCTTCCTTCCCTTTCTCTCTCTCTCTCTCTGCCTGTCTGCTCCTCCCCTCACACACACACACACACACACACACACACACGCGCATGCACGCACGCACGCACGCACACACACACACACACACACACACACACACACACACACACACACACACACACACACACACAACACACAAACACCCAAAAGTGAGAGCCAAGACAGATGCTAAGCCCTAAAAACAGAGAGCACTCGAACTGGAGGGTCGCCCGGGAAGATGGCTCGTCTGAGGCCCTGAATGCTCTTCACTCATTGGCTGGCCATCTGACTTCCGTTCTGAAGCGGAAGGAGAGGCCGGGTCGGGGAGGAGAGAAAGAAGGGGGGGGGGGGGGGTCCAGGGACAAGCATTCTCAGAGAGAGAGAGAGAGAGAGAGAGAGAGAGAGAGAGAGAGGAGGGCTGGAATGAAAGACTGGAATGAACTGGGCGGAATACTTGACTGTGAAGAGCCTTTGTGTTATCTTTTAGCTGAAGTTCCGTGTGTGCACATTTAAATGGCCTTTGCTCTTGCCTTCGTTTGTTCGTTTGTTTGTTTGCGCAGCAGTTTCTCGTTTGTAGCCGATACACTTTTGACAGCCCTTTCCTCCTGAATCTCGCTCTTGCTTCCCCTTCCTCCCCCCCCCCCCTCTCTTTTCCTCCCTCCCCCTCTCTGTCTCTCCTTATCTTTTATCTCTCTCTCTACCATCGCCTCTCTACCTTTTTATCCTCCCTTCTTCCGTCTCTTTTCGCGTTGCAGTGTGGCAGACTGTGGAAGTGACCTTCTTGTCATACTACAATTCTCCAAGTCAATTCAGGCTGCTCCCTGTTACTCCTCCCCCACCCCCACCCCGTCCCTGTCATTCCCCCTCACCCCTCTCCTCGTGGGAGGTTGTCGCCAGAGACTGATGCCTCCTATTTTTTTTTTTTTCCTGTTTGTTTTTGTTTTCTTCCTGCATATGATCAAAACCCCGTTTCTTTCCCTATCTGTGTATGAACGCTACCCATTATTCCCCTGTCTGCATAGCATAGTCATCCATTATCCCCTGCCTGCATAGGATAGTCACCCATTATTCCTCTGCCTGCATAGGATAATCATCATTATCCCCTGCCTGCATAGGATAGTCACCCATTATTCCTCTGCCTGCATAGGATAATCACCATTATCCCCTGCCTGCATAGGATAGTCATCCATTATTCCCCTGCCTGCATAGGATAGTCATCCCATTATTCCTCTGCCTGCATAGGATAGTCACCCCATTATTCCTCTGCCTGCATAGGATAGTCATCATTATTATTCCTCTGCCTGCATAGGATAGTCATTCATTATTCCCCTGCCTGCATAGGGTAGTCATCCATTATTCCTCTGCCTGCATAGGATAGTCATCCTATTATTCCCCTGCCTGCATAGGTCCATATAGTCATCCATTATTCCCCTGCCTGCATAGGATAGTCACCCATCATTCCCCTGCCTGCATAGATAGTCACCCATTATTCCTCTGCCTGCATAGGATAGTCACCCATCATTCCCCTGCCTGCATAGGATAGTCACCCATTATTCCTGTGCCTGCATAGGATAGTCATCATTTTCCCCTGCCTGCATAGGATAGTCACTCATTATTCCTGTGCCTGCATAGGATAGTCATCCATTATTCCCCTGCCTGCATAGGATAGTCACCCATTATTCCTCTGCCTGCATAGGATAGTCACCCATTATTCCTCTGCCTGCATAGGATAGTCATCTATTATTCCCCTGCCTGCATAGGATAGTCATCCATTATTCCCCTGCCTGCATAGGATAGTCACCCATCATTCCCCTGCCTGCATAGAATAGTCACCCATTATTCCTCTGCCTGCATAGGAGAGTCATCCATTTTTATCCATCATTATCTGCGTGTGATCGCAACCCGTTTTTCTTTTTTCACCCTTTTTGCGTATGGTCGATACTTATGTTTTTCCTATCTGCGTATGACCACCAGCCATTGTGTGTGTGTGTGTGTGTGTGTGTGTGTGTGTGTGTGTGTGTGTGTGTGTGACAGCTTGTGACAGCTGTGTGTGTGTGTGTGTGTGTGTGTGTGTGTGTGTGTGTGTGTGTATGAGCTTGTGTGTGTGTGTGCGCGCGCGCGCGCGCGCGCGCGCGCGCGTGTGTGTGTGTGTGTGTGTGTGTGTGTGTGTGTGTGTGTGTGTGTGACAGCTTGCGTGTGTGTGTGTGTCAGCTTGCGTGTGTGTGTGTGTGTGTGTGTGTGTGTGTGTGTGTGTGTGTGACAGCTTGTGTGTGTGTGTGTGTGTGTGTGTGTGTGTGTGTGTGTGTGTGTTGTGTGTGTGTGTGTGTGTGTGTGTGTGTGTGTGTGTGTGTGTGTGTGTGTGTGTGTGTGTGTGTGTGGCAGCTTGTGTGTGTGTGTGTGTGTGTGTGTGTGTGTGTGTGTGTGTGTGTGTGTATGTGTGTGTGTGACAGCTTGCGTGTGTGTGTGTGTGTGTGTGTGTGTGTGTGTGTGTGTGTGTGTGTGTGTGTGTGTGTGTGTGAGTGTGTTTGTGTGTGTGTGAGAGACAGCTTGTGTGTGTGTGTGTGTGTGTGTGTGTGTGTGTGTGTGTGTGTGTGTGTGTGTGTGTGTGACACAGCTTTGAAGTCCGATTCAAAATTATTTTGCTTTCTTAAACACACACACACACACACACACACACGCGCGCGCGCGGGCGCGCGCGCGCACACACACACACACACACACACACACACACACAGAGTAGTGGGCACAGACCTATGCCTTAGCAGCACGTTGGCTTCATGCGTAGGTCATCCGTCCGCCAACTTTTGTCCATGAGAACTTCTCCCCAATTCTTTCCTTGTTTATTTGTTTATTCACTGACTTACTGCTTCATTGATTTATTGATATAGTTGTTCATCTATTCATTTATTCATTTATATATTTATTTGCTCAGCTATAATCCCCGCGCCTTGTGGTGTGACATGGCTTAGCAAATTTGGTGTGGTGGACGAATCAATCCGCACGAAGCGACCCCCCACCACCACCACCCCCCCCCCCCCCCCCCCCCCCCCCCCCCGTGACGGAAATGGAAACTGCTGATCCGCCGGAAGTCTGCCGCAGCAATACATCTTTCCTCCAGTCAAAACAAATCCTGGAGAACACAATGAAACGCGTCACATCACGCTAAGCAGGGGTCTGGTAATTTAAGAGGACAGGGTAACCCTCCTAGGGCTCTCGGGTCACACCGCAGGTAATTGCCTCCCTTTGGGGACTCTTCAGCCAGAAAAGGACACTAATCGCACGCGAGAAGGGCTATAACTGCTTCGTCCAATCACCCTTCTCTCAAAGAAAAGAAGGGATGCAGCTCGGAGTCGAAAGTGCGGGCGACGTTGATTGGATAATTGAAGACAGGAGAACGTTTGGATCACTGGACATATCAGCGGATTTGTCAGACCTGTTTAGTGGATGATCGGCTTGCTGTTCGTCTTGCCCCTTATCTTTCCTTGATTGAGGGTCTGTTTGATAACCTGTCACGTATGCAGGTGATAGAAGGCATGTAGTTGAAACGATAATTTTCACGTTAGAATGTTACCATTAAAAGAATCCTTGATGCTTGGTTTCCATCTCTCTCTCTCTCTCTCTCTCTCTCTCTCTCTCTCTCTCTCTCTCTCTCTCTCTCTCTCCTCCTGTTTCTCTCTCTCTCTCTCTCTCTCTCCTTGTCTCTTACTCTCTCTTCTCTCTCTCCTTGTCGATCTCTCTCTCTCTCCTTGTCGATCTCTCTCTCTCTCTCTCTCTCCTTGTCTCTCTCTCTCTCTCTCTCTCTCTCTCTCTCTCTCTCTCTCCTTGTCGATCTTTCTTCTCTCTCCCTCTCTCTCTCTCTCTCTCTCTCTCTCTCTCTCTCTCTCTCTCTCAGAGCTTTGTGTTCGGGGTTCTTGTCATGTCTTACCTTCCACATCCTCTAAATGATATCGATCCTCGCTGCTCGTTCTGGCAGCTCTCCGATACGCAGCCACACACAGTCCTGTCCTGTGCCAACCCTCAGCATCAACAGCCTGTAGGGAGCAGTCAGTATCCTGCGCTGCTGCTGAGCCTAGCCCCTTCAGTGATGATCAGTGGGGGACTGTTCTGATCCAACATACGCAGGATACCTCCTACTTAGCCCGCCACTGAGAACAATAATGGTTAAACTGCGGAGCCAGCGTGAGTGGAGGTGGTGGGGGGGGGGGGGGGGGGGGGGGGGACAGCAGAGGGGATGTGGAGGGCGGGTAGAATAGGACGGGTGGGGTAAGGGCGACAGAGGTCGGAGAGAAAGGAGTTGAGTGTGCACGACTGATTAAAAAAGTTGATAAAAAGGAAGAACTACACATCAAGGGAGGAGGGAAATTCAAATTGCGGGCCATCTTTCAATATTTGAGCGATAAACTGTTTTATTCAGGCGAACACAAGTTTCGCAGAACTTGAGACAAAGCAGCCACCAATGTGGTATCGACAAAAAAAAAAAAAAGGCACATTAAACCTTTAAAAGCCGTATGGGTCATAAGGCCAGGATTGTCTCCCTTTACAGGCTCTTCAGACAGCAAGGGAGATTTATCACTGGGTGATAACTCAGGAGGGGACGTAACCGTGGCCGTAAAAGAGGGATGCAACTCACGAGCCCCATTGAACGTGAGGGTAATATTCACTGGACAAATAAATCAATATGCTTGCCTCCCTTTGAAAGCCAATCTGCGTGTCTGATATACTTAAGCATAATCTCTCTCTCTCTCTCTCTCTCTCTCTCTCTCTCTCTCTCTCTCTCTGCCTGTGGCAAAAATGACATGTCAAAAAGTCGCCCAGCCTTACATTATATCTCCCTTAAAGATTCAGTCATCTCTGTCTGTCCGTCTAACTGTAGTTCTGTGTCTGTCTCTCTGGCTAGCCGGCTGGCTAGCTCTCTCTCTCTCTCTCTCACTCTCTCCCTCCCCCTCTCTCTCCGAGTCTCTCACTTCCTCTTCTGCTCTCCCCCTTTCTCTCTCTCTCTCTCTCTCTCTCTCTCTCTCTCTCTCTCTCTCTCTCTCTCTGCCCCCCCCCCCCCCCACCCTCTCTCTCTCTCTCGCTTCATCCTCCGTTAATTACTGTAAAGTGCATCAGTGCTACAATTTAAATTCTTAAAATCAATGCTGCTTTTACTTCAACAAGCCAATGATTCTACATCATGGCTGATCGGATTCTTCAATCAAATCAGTCTAGATTCTTCACACTTGCTCACCCCTTCACTTTTAAGAACTCCATCCGTGGTCCAAGTCGTCGCCTTGATCACTGACCTGATGTGGACAGCAAATGTCTCGTGCATTTTCCGCCATCAGCCTAGTTCGTCCTTTTCCCGGTCGTCTTGATAAAACAAGAGACCCTTTCCACGTCCTGTCCAAAGCTTCACCCCAACAGCCTGCATGATGCCAGACACATAGCCACCGTGAAACAGTGGTCAGTGCTATGACTAGTCGACTGGAAGGTTTAAATCCCCACCAGAATGCTATGCTTTATCTGAGAGAGTTTCTAGCTCTGGAGGGTTGGGGTTCAGGGGGTTCTCACCAAAAGACCGAAACCCCAAGGTCGAGTCTTGTCCACCTGACCGACGTGTTCTTTGAAAATATGGGTCCAGCTTCCTGACCGTCACTGCTGCAGGTGTTTGCATCTCTCGGGCCTGGTTGATGTCAGAGTGAAATGATGAAAAGAGGCACAGAAAAGCCCTGTCGTGTACATAGAATGGACCTCAGCAGGATAACTGTCGTCATTCAAATGATTGTGAAACACGTCTCATTAAAGCATGACACATTCTGTGACCACCCATGTCCTGTTCCCAAACCACTGTCCATTTCTCTCCCCCTCCATCCGCCCCGCCCTTAATGTCTGGCCAGTGACCTTTCACCATCCTCAGAGTCCATTTCTCCTCTTCATATAATAAGTCTCCGTTCTTCATCTCCCAGGTCCAGGTCCATTTCTTCCCCCCCCCCCTCCCCCATACACATTATGTTTGTGTCCCTGTTCAGTGTCTCCATTGTCGATAAACTCACAGACACAGTCGTTGGAACGACTAACACATAATTATCATGTCTGCAAGAGGTAACGCTCCTCACGTCTGATGCAGTAAGTTAGGTGGGGAGGACAACAGTTACGGCTGGGACAGGAAGGGACGGAGAGAAGGAAGAGTTGGATGGAGGATGAAAATCAGGGATGGAAAAAACGTGAACCAAAACAATCACCACTGACGGCTAACGAAAAGCACAAAAGCAACAATTCACTCTGACAGTTTTTTCCCCCCGAATCTTGACTGGCTCTCGGACCAGCTTGCCACATTCACCATTGCATTTCCGGGTCATTCTTGGCCTTTCCGTGCCGTCCAGCAGCCCTGCTTTTGACATGGGCCATTCTGGGCCATTACCGGTCTACAGTCTGTTCCCACGTGACGCTGAAAATGACAGGCAAGACTGTGGCGTGTGTTAGTGAAGTGATCCAGCAACGAAGCGCTCAATCAGGTGTGGGCTGACAGAAAAAAACTCTAGGGAATCACATTCTGTGCACACACAGGCAAGGGTTTTGTCGATCAGCATGGCCTTCAGAGGAATGCAGACCAATGTTGTAAGAATTAATGTCCCTCCCTCTCTCCCACCCCTTCAATTAGTGGTCAGGAGCCTGGAGAAACGAGACAGAGTGAAAGCAGGCTGAAGGAGGGAGGGCGAGACAGAGGGGGAAGATGCCACCGAAAATGGAGAATAAAAAAGAAAATTGTAGATATGCATGTCTTCCTTTAAGCCAACCGACAGACAGACGGACTGTGTGACACTTGTAAACACCCACATTTCCCTTGGCATAAAGCCGTGTAAAACGATCAGGGACCAAACCTGACACAAACGTCTCCAGCGGTGGAAGGGAGTCGGCAGACACGGCACTCACTAACTGTGTTAGGCAGGAATCCCTCTGCATCACATGACTCACGATGATATGATCTCCCTTGAGGCGCTCTACCACCAAGAAGGTGGGGAAATCAGGGATGGGAAGGGCAGAAACCGCATTAAGGACAAGGGTGAGAGTGGAAAGGGGAATAATCGAGGCCTGCAATAGATAGAAATGGATGCAAGTTAACCGAAAGTTTCTCCTTATCTGTATTCCACAGTGCTCCTCTTTGTCCGCAGCCTCGATCGTAGAATATGCAAAGCAATGTATAACGAGGGTATGCATGAGTACAGAACAGGCTGCAGGCTACATGTATAAGGCCAACGACACAGCAGTAATGGCATTTTGCCACGCAACAAAAGAAACAATGGTTCGACTGTTCAGTTCGTTATCACTTCCTGTACTAAAACATAACAATGACCTCAAGGTCTGACTGGCACGTTGGCTTCATGCTGAAATGTACAAAGTCCTGTCCATGAGACTCTCTACCTGTCTCTTTCCTTGTCGACCTGTTCACTTTTCACGTTAATCTAGCGTCACCTTCTGTGCAGTGTGCCTTCAGGGTTTAGTTGATGGGGTGTAGCTGTGCACCAGTCTTCACAGTCAGACCACCCTAATGACTCCCACGTTTTCTTGACGACTCAGACACTTTCGTAATGACTCTGACACTTCCCTGATGACTGCAACACTTCTCTGATGACTTTCCCCTGATGACTTCGACATTTGACAGATGTCCCCGACTCTTCCCTCGTGACTCCAACAGTTTCCTGATAATTCAGACACTTCCCTGTCAACTCTGACACTTCCCTGTCAACTCTGACACTTTCCTGATGACTCTGACACTTTCCTGATGACTCTGACACTTTCCTGTTGACTCTGACACTTTCCTGTTGACTCTGACACTCCCGTGTTGACTTTCACACTTTTCTGTTGACGCTGACACTTCTCTACTGATTATGACACTCGCCTGATGAACCTGGCACTTCTCTACTGATTATGACACTCGCCTGATGAGCCTGACACGTCCGTACTGACTCCGACGCTTCTCTAATGACACTGACACTTCCCCGATGGCTGACACTTCCCTGACGACTCGAACACCTCCTGACGGATTCTCTGACACTTCACTGATGACTTCAACACTTCCCTGACGACTCGGACACCTCCTGACTGATTCTGACACTTCACTGATGACTTCAACACTTCCCTGACGACTCGGACACCTCCTGACTGATTCTGACACTTCACTGATGACTTCAACACTTCCCTGACGACTTGGACGCTTCTCTGCTGACTCTGACACTTTCCTGATTACTTTGATACTGACACTGTCGTATTTTCCCCATAATGGGAAAAATGTCCTCTCTACGAAGATCATTTCAGAGTAAACTATTCCTCTTCCAAATCTGAAAATTTCGGAGATTTAAGGTATATGGTTTGATAGGAACTCATTTTGTTTACATTCTTCAGGGCAATAATAAAACAATTGTTTCTGTATCTCTGGACATCCATTCAAAGTTGATGACTCTTTGCAAAGAAAAAAATTATATCCTCGCATTTCTTTTTGCTATCAGCATCATCAATTTATGGAACAATATGTCACTAAATGATACAAGTCAAGGACCAGCAGCAAGTAAATCGGCTTTTCCGCTTAGTTTCATATTCCTACTCATCCTGCTTGCGTTATGCCTTCAACTTTAGTGAGTCTATAACAGTCGTGACAGTCGTGACAGTCTGCCAGTACGCGTGCACCACTTGAAAACGTAAGCTCCGGAAAATGGATGGTTGTGCCGAGGTCCAATCTCTGCCGTCCGTCAGTGGGACGTATCTGGCGCATTGCCTGGCACTACTTGTGACTGCCATAGAAAGAGAGTAAGAATTCCGACCAGTCTTCCTACCAATCATAGGATGTTACTATTTTTTGGTGCATGAAGGGGGAAAAAATGATAACTGAACACAATCAGAATTGTTTTTGTTTTTTTTTCTTTTCACCTCTCACCATTAGACAATGATTGTCTTATTGATATAGAAGCTACAGTGGATTGTAAATGGAGAACAGTTTGCAAGTAGCTTATTCTAACTTCGTCTTTGTTCTTCATCTGTATCTGGCTTTAATTATGAATATTATGTCAATGTGTATGTCGGGTCATGCAATCCACCGAACTATGTCCACTCCCTAGGGAGTGGTTCAAAGGGCTGTTGCTATTCGCTGATGAAAACGTGATCGTTCGCTCATTCGCTGTCGTCCTCCACTTGCTTTAGCAGAGGTTGCTCAGTAGCAAAACGCCACATTCTCAACCCTCTCTTGACGAAATGTTGTTCCTTCACTGTAGTTGTGGAAGTCTGTGACAACGAAGAGTACATCCAAAGAGCAGTACCTTGCCGAAGCAGAACTGTCCGGCTTCCTCGCAAAATCCAATCATGCCCTCCCCTCCCCCTCACACCCTGCCTCCTTTCCCCAGCTACCTTTCCCCTTGCCCTCCGCCCCCCACCCCGACACCCCCTCTTCCCCCCCCCCCTCCACGCCCCATCCCATCCACCCATCCCACAACCAACAGACAACGCTTACGTCATGGCTCAGGGAAAATCCTTGAGGAAACAAGCATGTTACAAGGATGTTGTTCAAACTCGGGGAGAGATGTTGACAGAGTGGATGGTGGCGAGCTCCGGACACGTCGCGCACAGCCTCTAAAGCTGCGTTCTCCCGCACACACGATTAACACAAATGAAATATTGTTTCCAAACGAATTTGCCACCTGGCAGATAGCCAAAAGCGAAATCTGTCCCAGACAAGTTTTTGATTTCATACACAAAAAAAACTGCAGTCTGGAGCCCAAATAAGCCATGCATGATGTGACATATCACAATGCAAATTCTTTTTTTGTTTCACCGGGGGTGGTGGTGGTGGTGGTGGTGGGGGGGGGGGGGGGGTGCTGTCGACATTCTATGCATGTTTTCTTTCTTTCTTTTTTTTAAACCCCTCGTTTGGAGGACATGTACATCTATTTCGCATTTTTGTGGAAATTGAAATGATTCTCAATTACTTTTTAGCTGTTTTGTTTTTTGCTTTTTTTTGTGTGTGTAGTCAAACTCTAATTGAGATAAACTCACCGCAGTTAACTTTGATCCAGTTAAAGTATGTCAATGGTTAAATGTGTCCGTAATACTACAAAAGCAAACGACAAAATCATGCATGCATTCACATGCGCGCGCGCACGTACGCACGCACGCACGCACACACACACACACACACACACACACACACACACACATACGCTCACTCACTCATTCACTCATGGACCCCATGCGACGTTAATAGATCCACATACCTAATACAACACCTCTCCATGGGTATCTATGCTTGCTTAAACTGGGAAAGTACATAGTATTCTGTCTTTTGTATCATGTGGCATGGAAAAGGAATCATGATGTCTAAAATATGTAGTGTACTTTTAAAGTTTTGGTGCCTGAAAGAGAAATGTTTTGTAGGCTGATTTAAACGAGCTGATACCATTTTTATCCTTCATGAAATTCGGTAAACAGTTTCAAAGCTCCCCACCTGAGTAGGGAGGCTTGTCTTAAAAAGATCAATTCTGGGTTTTCTGATTACAATATTATTCGTTTAATCTTGACTGGTTTCGCGGAAATCGTGTGGTTAGTGTAGAAGGAGCAAATCCATTCATTATTCCATACATCACAACTGCTTTGTTCAACTGTAGTTTATACGATAATGGAAGGATATCCAGTCATCAAACTAGTAGATTTTAAAGGTACTTACTTCAGAGAGCGTTTATAGATCCGGTATAGATATTTTAATGTGTTTGCACTGCATTGATCACAGAGTGTTACGCATAACCAATAGATGTTGAAATAGATGCATGAAAGATGAGAGAGAGTGAGAGAGAGACAGACAGACAGACAGACAGAGACAGAGACAGAGAGAGAGAGAGAGAGAGAGAGAGAGACAGAGACAAAGAGACAGAGAGAGAGAGAGAGAGAGAGAGAGAGAGGCCTTCCCGAGACAGGAACGTCTTCGCTTTTGATGAGGTGACAGCCATCGATAAACTTCATCAACACAGCTCGACAGAACTTTTCACATATCTTTTTTTTTCCAATTTCTACTTGATTTGCCTTTTCTGTAAATCTATTTTCCAAATAAAGATCCTCGCGCCCGTCGCGTGATTTCGTCCTTTTTTTTTTTTTTTTTTTCCTTCCTTTGCCCTCATTGATTGTCATTATCGTCTGTCTGCTTCCACAATTTCATTCCATCCTCCCATTCCTTCCTGTTTTTTGCCCCCCCCCCCCCCCCCCCCCCCCCCCCCCAAAAAAAAAAAAAACAAAAAACGTATGAGTCATCATCCCCACTTCTTCGCCCCTAGCTGACTGT
>JADBJO010000006.1:1212500-1227500 GCA_016801955.1 Conus betulinus | reverse complement strand
GACAGCCCCATTCTTACGACACTAAGCATGACAGACAAGGCGGCGGCGTGTTGGTGACATGATTCAGATGTGAAGCTGTCGTTCAGGTGTGGTGGCCTGGCGGAAGAAACTCCAGGAAATTCAGATGTTGTGCTCACATCACCAAGATCTTTTTTTTTTTTTCCGATCAGCATGACCTAAAGAGGAATGCAGATCAATGACGCGAGAACTAATTCTTCTCCTATTTCCCCCCCTGCATATATGAATAACTTCTTTGAAATCGACATGCAGATAGACAGACGGCCTGAGTGAAACCTGTACACACCCGCGCCTCTTTGCATGAAGCCGCGTCAATCGACTGGTGACCAGACCTGACACGAACGTCTCCAGTGGTGGAAGGGAGTCGGCTGACACGGGACTCACTAACTGTGTTAGACAGGAATCCCTCCGCATTACCCAACAACGATATGGTCTCCCTTGAGACAGTCTTCCGCCAGGAAGGTGGAGAAGTCAGGGAAGGGAAGGGCAGTAACTGCATTAAGGACACGGGTGGGGGGAGGGGGGGGGGGGAATAATTGAGGTCTGCGATAGGAAAATGGTTGCGTGATATGGACAGTTTCTTCTTATCTGTATTCCACAGTGCTCCTCTTTGTGCAAAGCCCCCTCACACAATATACATGGAGTGTATATGGAGGGTAAACATGAACACAGAACAGGCTACAGGCTGCACGTATAACGCCAGTGTTGTAGCAGGTATAATACTTTGCCATGTAACAAAAAAGGCGTTGACTCAACTGCTCAGTTCACGAGAACTTCCAACACTGGAATATCCCCCGATGCTATAAGGTCTCAAAGGCTGCCCAGCACGTTGGGTTACTGTGCAGGTCAGGAGTCTGCTCAGTCTTGTCTATGAGACCCTCTCCCCAGTTCTTCTCTTGTTGACGTATTCACTTATTCATCAGTTTAGCAGCAACCCCTGTGTTGGGTGCCCTAAGGGCCCACCTGATGGGTGGCTATGCGTCAGTCCTCACGCAGGGAGGATCCCTGATGACTCGGACACCGACACTGTTGTAGGCTCCCTAACGGTAGAACAGTTAGATCTCTCACAATGACAATGTTCACAGGGGATTCATGAAATATTTCGCAAGTGCAGTCAACATGATCAATGAAGACAGATGAAAAAAAAAAATCGATCTTGAAAATCTGAATTTTCATAGTTGTAAGGTGCAATTTAATAGGATTATTTCTGCATTCTCAGGAGCAATAAATATTAGTTTCTCTGTCCCAAGACCTGTATTCTAGTTTTTAGAAAATCTTGTTAAACAAAAGAAAACAAAAAACAAACACAACAACAAAAAAAAAGACCACTAACGTTGCATTTCTTTTTATGATCAAGGTAACCAATTCATGGAACAATTCACCACTGAATAATAAAATTCACTACAACATGATACAGACCTGAAGAAAACTTCGGAAACTGTTTTTTTTTTTTTTTTCTTCTGATTTCAAAAATGTTATTTTCAGAATAGTCTTCCTTTGCGTTGGCGCGTGATCAGCAGCCTACGTAACATAGCCCTGTCACTGCACGTGCAGCTCCTGACAAACACCAGACAGTGTCTGGAACTGGAAATCTGTGCCACATTTCACATTCTGATGTCTGTCGATAAGAGCTACCTGTAGCATTGCCTGGGAAAGCGTGACTGCTGTGGAACTGTGCTCAAAAGTCATTTGCCTTTAAAATCAGTTGATTGGTAATAATGAGCCACATCTTTTAACAGCCCTTCTTCCCACCTCTCTTTCCCCTTACACAAAAAACGTGGTCCTTCATTATTTTGTGGAGGTCTGTATTCGTGAAGAACACTTCCAAAGCGCAGTTCTTTACATCGGCAAAACCAGACCTTTGGCACCCACCCATCCCCCCTCAGCCCCACCCCCAACCTCCCCCATCCTTACACTAATACATAGTTCCCTCCCCTCCCATCTACCCACCCCTATCCAATACACAACACAGACCGCAGGGCTTATGCGAATGCATGCTGGAAAAAGGTGTTTTAAGTCTGTTTATTATTTTTTTTTTTTTTGAAGGTGCAGCACATTTTAACAATGCCTGACTGAATTTTGTATGTGCGACCCACTGCTTTTCAACAGCTAACATATTTGTACACAATAACAACAACGACGACGGCGACAACAAACCCTCCCAGATCTCCTTCCACTGTCAAACTTGAAGTAGTTGTTGCTCCGTATTTACAAACGACACCTAAGTCAAATCTACTTTTAATCTTGATTTACAAACATGGTTGCATTTTTTTCAATGTTTTCAAATGCTCCTGACTGTATCTAGACACAGCTGACAGCATAAGCAGGTTTGGGTCTGTCCTCGATTTTCCCCCTTCAAACTCTCACCTTTCTAGTCTTTAAAATAAGGAAGCAGCAAGTAACGTTTCCGGATACCATTATGAATATAAGCGTTGTGTTTATAAACTGAACGATAAGTCTAAACAGTGTTCATAACAAGAAACGAGTTGATCAACGACAGAAACTCTAGCTAGCTAGCCACTTTTTCAGAAAGACAGCTGAAATGTTTTCAGCCTTTGTTGCCAGCTTCCGACCTTAGCGCCTTGGGACAGTCAAACTCGTACGAACGGCATGTTCCTATAACGGAAGGGGGCCCTCCAAGGGATGTGCTATATATTATGGGTGCAGTCCCTCAAATTCGTTTCGGCGAAATGCGCACGAATGTAAGACGCAGAAAGGCCAAGTTGGGTAAATGACCTGTCCCCCGTTTTTTTTCTTTCTTTCTTTTTTTTTCCTTTTTTTTTTTTTTTTTTTGACTGATCAGGAAGAGGCAAGACTTGGCTCACACCGGACGCCACGGGATTCTAAACAGGGAATTCAGAGAATCTAAAGTTGTGTTGTCTCATGAAGATGAATGGTGGAAAGTATTGTTTCTGAACAAATTGCCCTGCTGGGAAGATGACCAGGAACTCCATCTGCATACAATGACACTTTTTTTTTTTAATTTGTCCCTAGCCTGGAATGAAATATTCCCAAAGCCAAGAACACAATCTGCATAAAACGAAGCCTTTCATTTTCTCTGATATAGAAGAGAAATAAATCACAGGCTTTCAGCCTTAAAATAAGCCGTACACAGAGTGAGATATCTCACATAGCAATTTCTCGCCGTTTTCTTTTCCAGAAACGAAGAAGAGGAAGTCGATTTGGCCGAAGATTTACACCCGTTTTCTTTGAAAGGAATCGCTATTACGGTGGAAAAAATAATCGGGCATATAATTTGTATTCTTGTGGCGTTGAAATGGTTTGGAGTGGTGTTTAACTCAAAAGGTCCGCTTGCAATGCCTCACCGAGGGTCGCATTTATTCCTGGTCCAGAGTTTACACAAATTATCAGAAGTGTGTGTATGTGTGTGTGTGTGTGTGTGTGTGTGTGTGTGTGTGTGTGTGTGTGTGTGTGTGTGTGTGCGTGCGTGCGTGCGTGCGTGTGTGTGTGTGTGTGTGTGTGTGTGTGTGTGTGTGTGTGTGTGTGTGTGTGTGAGAGAGAGAGAGAGAGAGAGACAGAGAGACAGAGAGAAAGAGAGTGGTGTGTGTGTGTGTGTGTGTGTGTGTGTGTGTGTGTGTGTGTGTGTGTGTGTGTGTGTGTGTGTGTGTGTGTGTGTGCGTGCGTGCGTGCGTGCGTGCGTGCGTGCGTGCGTGTGTGTGTGTGTGTTTTAGTTCTTTAGTTTAACGTCTGTAAGTGTTATTAAACGAAACAAACAAATAAACACGTATGATTGAGTGTGTGCGTGTACGTGTATGTGTATGTATGTTGCGTGCGTGCGTGCGTGTGTGTGTGTGCGTGCGTGCGTGCGTGCGTGCGTGCGTGCGTGCGTGCGTGCGTGCGCGCGCGCGCGCGCGAGCGTGTGTGTATGTGTGTGTGTGAGTGAATGTGTGTGTGCGCGTGCGTGTGTGCGTGTGTGTGCGTGTGTGAGTGTGCATGCGTATGTGTGTGCGTATGTGTGTGTGTGTGTGTGTGTGTGTGTGTGTGTGTGTGTGTGTGTGTGTGTGTGAGTGAGAGCAAGACAGAGAGAGAGGACTGTGTTTGGGACAAGAGGGGAAGGTTGGGATGGGTGGTAAGATAGGTAGATATTTACTTATCCTGGTCGCTTATCTAGCCTTCAGTGTATGTCGATGGGGGAATTAAAGTATGTCAACTGAAACAAGTTTAGTAGGATTGAAACATAATGCAAGGGGATGGGTGGGGAGAGAGGGAAAGTTTGCGGGTGAGGATGGGGGGCATCAGGGTGGAAAGGACGACGGAATAGAGGAAGAGGGGTGGGGGGTGGGGGGTGGAGGGAAAAACCATATAATACTCCAGCAATGTCGTACAACACACAAATTTTAGTTTAAAGTACATCAGAAATAGATACGAAGTGGACCGGAATGAAAATTTTCAGAGAACACGCAAAGTAATGAACGATTATTTACAATATTTTCAGTGGATAATAGTGCACTGGCTGGCAATTGATTTGCTAACTTTATCTTCGGAACAAAGTGCCTAACTCCTGGGCAGTGAAGAAGTAGGTGGTTTACAATAATTTGTTTGCCACATATGCAATGTACATTTTTAGAATACTTTGTTCTAAAAGCATTTAATCGGACCTATACTTCAAACTAGTAACATGTCTGGAATGCATTACAGATAAATTGTTTAAAAAGAATTCGGATTCGCTGCATTCTTTACTTGTACACAGTCCTGGCAATACTATTTGTTTTTTGCGCTGTTCAGCAACCTGATTTTGAGACACTTTTTCTATGCGCTGGTTAAATTCGTGCATATCTATTTGAATGTCGAGATGCTGTGATATTTCTACATTTTTTGCTGCCCTTTTAACCGCATGATTTGCCCACTCGTTTGGGTTGATTCCAGATTGAGAAGGAATCCACCAAAAGGTAATACTGATACCCTTTAGAGACAACTCATGAATGCTACGTTTTATTTCAATAGTCATTTCTGGTTGATTGTTTTATGCCTCAGGATTTAATGGCTTGTAAAACAGGCTTTGAGTCCACACAGAATAAGATTTTGCATGGATCCGTCTAAGATCTACAATGTAATTTAATGCCACAAGTATGGCTACAAGTTCAGCAGCAAAGCAATCGCCTTAACATCCCACACATGCAAACTAACGGAAAAGATTGTTTTAAATAGATCAGTTCATTACTGCGAAAATTTTAAAGTAATATCTGTCAACAAAGCAGGCTTTCGAAAAGGCAGATTTACAACTGAACATCTCACGAAATTAACAACCCAAGTAAAGCAGCAGTTCGCAAGGCGAAAAAATATACTAGCGACATTTTTTGATGTCTGAAAAGCATACGATTAAGTTTGTCACACTCGCCTTGTCTATAAACTTAAACACATAGGCATAACAGTAATACGTACAGTTACATTGCCAGCTTTCTATCTAATAGCTTTATGCAGGTAAAGCTTGAAAATTCATATTCAAACCCCAGACAGCTAAGTATGGGTCTGCCTCAGGGATCTGTTATTATTTCTCCAATGTTGTTTAGCGTCTTTATAATAATAATAATAATAATAATGAATACTTATATAGCGCCTATTCTCGGCTAGAGACCAAGCTCTAAGCGCTTTACAATCAACACTCGTTTACACAACGGGTTGCCTACCTGGGTAGTGCCGACTGAAGAGCTGCCAGCTGGCGGTTCATTCAGTCGTTTTCCCGTGTCATCCAGTCAGTATCGTTCAATATCGTTCACTCAATTTCCTTACTTCCTTCACTCTTTTTCGTTTCTCACTCAGGGTGCATGCTATGTGTAACGTGTCATCCATACCAACGGCCAGACTGGCCTACTCTTCCGAATGTTTGGTGATGGGATTTTACGTGTGTGCAAGATGTTATGCGTGCGTTCACACACGGAACCTCGGTTTATAGTCTCATTCGAAGCTGATCTTCCGAAAGAACTGTCCAAAGATACCACTTTAGCTCAGTTTACTGATGATATTTTTTAATGGATGAAGGTGTCAATGAAACTTAAAACTCCAGCCAGGGCTTTAAAACTATACAAAGAAAGTGCATCAATGCGAACTTGATAAAAATCAACAACTTTATGATAGAAAATGGACTAACATTATCATTGGAAAAAACAAAAATCATGCTGTTTAATTCAGGCTATAACTCTAATAAATCACCTGAATTAATGTTGCAATCATAAAATATACACAAACTGTCAAATTTCTTGGCGTCTACCTCGCTTCAAAACTGTCGTGGGAATTACCACATCGACTACATAACAACAAAGCTAGAAAAAGTCTGAACTTTTTGAAGGTAATAAGCAGACAGCACTGGGGGCAGGACACAAAGGCACTAATATCTCTCGCTACCTCCCTTGTACGTTCTCTCGGTTGACGTATGTCCAGGAGGTTTTTTTTTCAGCGATCCAGCGCACTTGTTAAAGAAACTGCAGAGCATAGATTCTAAAGCCTACAAACTTGCTCTGTGTGTACAAATACACGCGTCAATCTTAGGAACTTACAGAGAAGCAGCTATTCTACCCCTCCATGAACAAAGAAAAGCTTCAGCTGCGAAATTTATCCTTAACACTTCTGCTTATGAAACAGTTTCACAAAAAGAAACAAATCTTAATTCAGAAACCGACTTTGCAAAAAAGAGCTAGAACAATACAGTCATTGAAGTCCATTAACACATTTGCCTCAGATATTATCTGTAATACAGAGTTGAACGGGAAAATGTTGCAGTTAAACCTTCTTTTTTCTCCACTTTCAGAATGGGAACAAAATCAAACATATTTGACATTAATCACACAGATTTATCCAAAAACCATTCAACTAATGTTTAGTTGATTCCCACTTGGAAAGTAAGTATACAGACTGTCTAAAGATATACAACGATGGATCAGCTCTTTGATGATGGAAATACCGGTGCAGCTTTTGAAATACCCTCCTTAAAACAGAAAAACGATACTACATTGGTAAACATTATTCCAGTTTTACTGCTGACGAACTTGTGTGTGTGTGTGTGTGTGTGTGTGTGTGTGTGTGTGTGTGTGTGTGTGTGTGTGTGTGTGTGTGTGTGTGTGTTTGTGTTGTTTGTGTGTGTGTGTGTGTGTGTGTGTGTGTGTGTGTGTGTGTGTGTGTGTGTGTGTGTGTGTGTGTGTGTGTGTGTGTGTGTTGAGTGTGTGTGTGTGTGTGTGTGTGTGTGTGTGTGTGTGTGTGTGTGTGAGGGGGAGAAAAACAAAGAGAGAGAGTGTTTGAGTAAGTGAGTGTGTGTTTTGTGTGTGTTGGGGGGGGGTGACAGGAAAAACTTTCCATTTTTCATATTGTGACAGTCAATAATACCCTTCGTCAACATGACAGAACGTTTCTTCATGTGTGCTCCATTTGGCTTGTCCGTATCTCTTCCCTCCCCCTGAACATCCCCTGTTGACAGATTCTTGTATTGCTCCCATGTTTTCTTCTTATTCTTTGTCCGCATCGATTGGCATTGTCATCTGTCTGTTCCCCGCTTTTTTATTCTGCCCCCGAGTTTTGTTTTTGGTAAATGCTTACCTATGCACATCCCCCATCTTCCCCCACCCTCTCTCTCTCTCTCTCTGTTCCCCCCCTCCCCCTTCCTTCCCCTCTCTTTTCTGTTACATCTAATTACAACTCCAAAACGCTAAAGCTGTCACAAATGTTCTAACACACACCACACACACACACACACACACACACACACACACACACACACACACACACATACACACACGCACACACGCACGCACGCACCTATAGAGGTGTAGATCATGTTCACACGGCACACAAGGTCTGACCAGCGCGTTGGGTTGGTCTGATGGCCAGCCATTTTGGAGCGTTGGGTTGGTCTGATGGCCAGCCATTTTGGCGCGTTGGGTTGGTCTGATGGCCAGCCATTTTGCTGCGACGTGTCCAGATTTTCTTCTCTATCCCTTCCTATTTATCTATTGTTTGATTACTTACTTAGCCGAATTTGCCGTACCCTGGTGTGCCATAGTTTACCATGTGGCATACTAAATAAGAATCAGTCCACATGCAGTGACCCCTCTATGTCGGAAACGGAAATCACTCATCCACCGGAAGTATGCCTCAGTAATGAATTCTTCATCTGGTCAAAACAAATCCAAGAGAACACAAAGAACACAACGAAACGCGTCACGCCCACGCCCAGCAGGGCTCTGTTAACGTAAGAGGACACAGTAACCCTCCCAGGATCATCAGGTCATATCGCACGTAATTGCCTCCCTTTGGGGGGGGGGGGGGGGGGGGGGGGCTCTTCAGCCACAAAAGGATACGAATTGCACACGAGAAGGGAGGGCGATAACCGCATCAAGGGGGAAGACATCCATTCCCATCTATCTTGGTCCCACCATCCTTTCCTCAAAGAAAAGAAGGATACGGCATCGAGTTAAAAGTGCGGCCGACACTGACTTCCTTACTGGAGGATGTTTTGAACATTAGACATATCAGCGGATTTGTCAGATCTGTTTAGTGGAGGATGTTTTGATTGGACATATCAGTGAGTTTGTCAGATCTGTTTAGTGGAGGATGTTTTGAACATTGGACATATCAGTGGGTTTGTCAGATCTGTTTAGTGGAGGATGTTTTAAAACAGTGGACATATCAGTGGGTTTGTCAGATCTGTTTAAATGG
Organism: Conus betulinus; assembly: GCA_016801955.1. Lineage (NCBI taxonomy): Eukaryota > Metazoa > Mollusca > Gastropoda > Neogastropoda > Conidae > Conus > Conus betulinus. Next base: position 1,218,815 of record JADBJO010000006.1, on the reverse strand, counting down.
AGGATTTTTTTAAACAGTGGACATATCAAGGGAATTATCAGATCTGTTAGTGGAGGATGTTTTAAATATTGGACATATCAGTGGAATTATCAGATCTGTTTAGTGGAGGATGTTTTAAACAGTGGACATATCAGTGGAATTATCAGATCTGTTTAATGGAGGATGTTTTAAACATTGGACATATCAGTAGAATTATCAGATCTGTTTGATGGAGGATGTTTTGAACATTGGACATATCAGTAGAATTATCAGATCTGTTTGATGGAGGATGTTTTAAACAGTGGACATATATCAGTGGAATTATCAGATCTGTTTAGTGGAGGATGTTTTGAACAGTGGACATATCAGTGGAATTATCAGATCTGTTTGATGGAGGATGTTTTGAACAGTGGACATATCAGTAGAATTATCAGATCTGTTTGATGGAGGATGTTTCGAACAGTGGACATATCAGTGGGTTGGTCAGATCTGTTTAGTGGAGGATGTTTCGAACGGTGGACATATCAGTGGGTTGGGTCAGATCTGTTTAGTGGAGGATGTTTTGAACAGTGGACATATCAGTGGGTTTGTCAAATCTGTTGAGTGGAAAAACAAATTGATCGTCTTGCTTCTCGCCGTGCGCTGATCTTGCTCCGGTTGAGAAGGGGAGGAGGGGGAGGGTCTGTTCAATGTCCAGTCACTTGCACAACTGCAGATATATGAAGTTTAAACCATCTTCACATTTGAATGTTCATCATCAAAGAATCGTTAATACTTGATTTTCATCCCCCCCCCCCCCCCCCCCCCCCCCCCCCCCCCCCCCCCCCCAGGGTATCAGTTGTGTGTTGGGTATGTTTGTTGTTTTATCTTCCGCATCCTTTAGATGACATCAATCCACACTGCCCATTTAGCATCCGCCCCCCCCCCCCCCCCCTCTCTCTCTCTCTCTCTCTCTCTCTCTCTCTCTCTCTCTCTCTTTCATGCACATCCACACACGGGCCTGTCATCGCGCCAGCCTCAGCATCAACAGCGCACAGGGGAGCCATCACCACCCTGCACTGTTGCTCATCCACTCTGAAGGTCTTCAGTGGTGCCTGATTGTAATTCAGCATGTGCAAGACACCAACCACTAAATCCCTTTCCTGACGACAGTAACCTTGCTGTCGCGGAGCCACCGTGAGTGAGCGCCCCCATCCGGAGGGCGTGGCCATGCCCATCAACGACATTCTCCATGAACTTGCAACCACCGATGACTCTGACCTGAACTTACCAAGGGCAAAGACGTGGAGAGGAAATTAAAAACAGGTCACCAAGACAGCAGGGAGTGATGGGTCACTGATTTCATACTTTCTTTTGTCTCTCCTTCTCTATTTCTGCTCTTTCTTTCCACCCTTTTCTCTCTCCTTATTTAGTAGTCTACTGTGTCCTTCTTCCCTTTCCCCATCTTTCTCTGTCCTCTGCAGCCACATTTTTTTTTGTATCAGTGGCCTGTTTTTTGAAAGTAGCGCTTTCATTATATTGCCATTGTTTTGTGTGTGTGTGTGTGTGTGTGTGTGTGTGTGTGTGTGTAAGCATGCCTGCCCTGCTCTCTCTCTCTCTCTCTCTCTCTCTCTCTCTCTCTCTCTCTCTCTCTCTCTCCATTTCCTTCTCTCTCTCTGTCTTATTAGCTATCTATCTACCTGCTTGCCTTCCTGCCTGCCTGTCTGCCTGATTGCTGGTCTGTATGTCTGTACATATGACCATCCCATGTTTTTGCTTTTACATCTATCTTCTACTCTCATTTTGCTCCTCAGAGTCCATCCACGTCTTGGAGATAGGACTCAGAATTATTTAAAAAAAATGTATTCATCAAGGATTAAGATTTTAGGCAGAGCCAATTCTCCCACGACAGGATGTATTATGAAAGGAAGAGTAGAGTACAGCCCTGTCATGCAGCAGTCAGATCGAAATGGAAATCCGTAGCATCATCATCTTCATCATCCTCATTCTCATCGATCAACATAAAAAAAATCTCAAATTCTGTGGCCCTTCATGCCCTGCTCTCATGGTGACCTCAGTTTCGATGTCCTCTCCACATCTGTGGCCTTGGTTTCGTTCTGTCGGGATCACCAGTATTGGCGAGTCCATGGCTGGTTGGTTGGTTAGACGTGGTGGCGCCCTCCGGAGGGAGAGCTCACTTACGCCGGCTCCGCGACTAAGCAATTATTGTCGTCAGTAAGGGGCCTAGTAGGTGGTGTCCTGCGTATGTTGGATCAAAACAGGCGCCACTGAACACCGCCGAAGTGGCTCGACAGCAGTGCAGTGTCTCCTCCAGTGGGCTGCCTCTTGACGACTTATCACGGACTGCTCCCTGTGGATTGCCGGTGCCAGGGGTGTGGCGGGGCTGATCGGGCTGTGGCTATGGACGGAGTGTCGGGAATGAGCGGCGCTGGTGCACTGCCACTGAAGTTGGGACAGCAGAAAAAATAACTTCCAGTCTGTCATTGCTTACTTAAATCATGCAAATGAAATATAAACCTTTGGAAAGCACACAGGACTGCAAATTACATGATTCATGCGCGCACACACACACACACACACACACACACACACACACACACACACACACACACACACACACACACACACACACACACAAAACTGTAATGCAAAGGCATGGCATAAAGCATGCATAGATACTGACTCATATAGGTATTAACGCAGACAACAAGAACAAAAAACAGGTGAGGGGGACATGGCGCATGGGGGGACTGGGAAAGGGTGGAGGTGGCAGGTTGAATGGAAGGGGTTGCAGTGGGGTGCAGATGTTGGGAGGTGAGTGGGCATCACTGGTTAACAAAACTTAAATGAACACCAAAAAAAAACGCAAAGGCAGGAAAACAAACAAGCAAACAAACGCGGGCCATCCTCGCAATACACTGTTTCCTTCAGGCAAACACAACTTTCACAGAACGTGAGACATGGCAGCCATCAACGCGGTGTCATGGGAAAAGGGCCCACTAAACCTTCAAGGGCCATGTGGGTCATAAGGCGAGTATTGTCGCTCTCTCTCTCTCTCTCTCTCTCTCTCTCTCTCTCTCTCTCTCTCTCTCTCTCTCTCTCTCTCTCTCTCTCTCTCTCTCTCTCTCTCTCTCTCTCTCTCTCTCTCTCTTGGCGGACCCTCCAGACAAGATGGGAGATTTACTGCCTGGTGATAAATTGAATCAGGAGAGGACTCAACCCTGGCTGTAAAACGAGGGATGCAACTCACGAGCCGAGCTTCACGTGTGGGCAATGTTTATTGGGACAAAATAAATCAATCTGCTTGCCTCCATTTGAAAGCCAATCGCCTTGTGTCTGACATTCTTAACCCCCCCCCCCCCCCCCCCCCCCCCCCCCCCCCCCCCCCTCTCTCTCTCTCTCTCTCTCTCTCTCATGACGATAGGTTACCCTTTAAAGGTTACAGGGTGCTGTTGAGTTTAGATGATAATGGTAAAAGAACATGGGCTTCCCATGTTCGACAGTGTTTATAACCAAGGTGTAGAAAATATATCAGAATTTCTGAATTGTTTTAACAGAGGATTATAGATTGCAGGTGGTAGGACTGGCATGATCATATGTATAATAGTGATAGATTTGCTCAGTATAAACTCTTTAAATCGACACATAGCTTAGAACCTTACATTGGGATAAAAATGAATAGATTTATCAAATGTGCACTGACAAAATTTAGATTTGGCGTGTCTGATATCGCATGCCATCGCCTCAGGTATAGAAATGTAGTTGAACATGAACTGATGTGTCGTCGACTTTGTAAACGAAGCAAGAGAAGATGAAATATATTTTTTTTTTTGCTGTCCTGCTCTGAGCGATCTTAGAATAAAATTTTCAACCCAAATATTACACTGAACCATGCAATTTCAGGCTAATTCTCTTGCTGTCAACAAGGAATGAGAACACACTTTGGAATTTAGCTATGTATATTTACGAAGCAAATAAGAGAATTCGGACAGTAATGGCTTAATGTACTCTGCGTTTTGTAATATATCTACATTTTTCATGATTTCATTGTGTTACGTATTAGAATGTTGTATGATGCATGTATGAATACCCTTCAGTATGGGGCTGTGGCTTCCACTCTTTGTCTCTGTCCTCCCCCCCCCCCCCCTCTCTCTCTCTCTCTCTCTCTCTTTCTCCCCTCCCTCCCGCACTCTATAAACACTGCATTAACTTCTTCTTCAAACCCATGCTGTCTGTGGTTCAGCAGGCCAAGGATTCCACGTCATGCCTGGTCAGATTCCTCAGCCAACTCAGTCTGGGTTTTCCACACTTGCTCTCCCCTTCACTTTCAACACCTTCATCCCGCGTTGTAATGGACAGAACAAGTCTCTTGAATCCCCCCCCCCCTCACACACACACACACACACACACACACACACACACCCCCCGCCCCCTCTTAGCTTTATTCGCCCTTTTCCTGGTTGTCTTGATAAAACACACACTCCTTCTTCAAAGCCATGCCTAGACCCGCTCTCTCCAACAGCCTGCATGAACCAGCCACCGTGAAACAGTGGTCAGGGCCATGACTGGGCGACTGGAAAAGTCCGGGGTTCGAGTACCCCACCAGAGGCCTTCGTCTGAGGGAGGTTCTGGCCCTGGTTGGTCGGGGGGAACGGTGGACTCACATGGAGAGACTGGAACCCAAAGGTCGAGTCTCTTCGACTCAACGGGTGTTGTGTAGATGCGACTCCACCTTAAAGAGCCACACTGCTGGTGACTTGCACCTGCCGGGCCTGGCTGATGCCACGTTGAAATCAGGGAAATAAGCACGCAGTGTAGCAGCTCCCCATAGCCAGGACATCCACTGGATGAGAGGTGATAATAACTGTTACAGCGTATCACATTCTGTTGTTTTTCACGTGCTGTTCTCCCAGCGACTCCCGGTGTCCATTTCTCTTCCCCCCGTCCATCATGACAGTGACTAGGGCCCTGTTGACCATCTTCAGTGTCCATTCTCCTCCACCTCCTCCACCATGTCTGTGACCTAATGCTGTGGACGATCTTTGGTGTCATTTCTCCTTCCCGTCCATCATGACTGGCAAGCCCCTGTCTACCATCTTGAGTGTCCGGTTCTCCTTCACCTCTATCATGTGTGTGACCAATCCCTGCTCCCCATCTTCAGCGTAACAAGCTCATGGCCACTGTCGTTGGAATGAAAGTCAGAGAGCTATCCTGCAAACTAGTGGGCGCTGCATACGTCTGAGGCAACAACTTACCAATTATTGTAGGCAGAAAGAAAATAGAAGTAGGCGTGAGAAGAAGGGGGAGAGGGAAAAGAACCAATAGGGGGACGGTGAAGGGGTGGGGGTGTGGGCAAACGTGAATCAAAGCAGCACCCTTCATGGCTAACAAAAGCAGCCAAAAACCCAAGCACCCCCCCCCCCCCCCCCCCCCCCCCCCCCCCCCCCCCCCCCCCCCCCCCCCCCCCCCCCCCCCCCCCCCCCCCCCCCCCCCCCCCCCACCCCCCCCCCCCCAACCTGGCTGGCCCACAATCCCTGTTCCAGCATTTACACTTGCATTACCGGTCCATTCTTGACCTTTTCGGGCCGTTTAGAGGCCTTGATTCTGAGGTGGGCCAGTCCGGCCCATTGTTGACCGTCGTTCGTTCCCATGTGGCAGTTCCATCTTTTTGCGATACTAAAAATGACAGACAAGACAGCGGCGTGCTGGTGAAGCCATCCAGAAATGGAACGCTTATTCAGGTGTGGACTGGCGGAAGAAACTGCAGGGGAATCAGATTCTGTGCGCACATCGGCAAGATTTCTGCTGATTAGCGTGGCCTGAGGAGGTAAGGAACCTGAGGATAACAGCAGAAAGAGTGAACGTGGGCTGAAAATAAGGAAGGGGACAGACGGGAAGGAGACACTGAAAATGAGGAAGAGAGATGAAAAAAAAACTAATAACGGACAGAGTAAAACTTGTACACCCACACACCTTGTTACGTGAAGCCGTGTAAAATCGATCAGGGACCAGACCCAACACAAACGTCTCCAACGGTGGAAGGGAGTCGGCAGACACGGGACTCACTAACTGTGTAAGGCAGGAATCCCTGTGCATCACATGACCCACGATGATATGATCTCCCTTGAGGCGCTCTTCCACCAAGAAGGTAGGGAAGTCAGTGAAGTGAAGGGCAGTAACTGCATTAAGGACCAGGATGAGGGTGGAAAGAGGAATAATCGAGGTTTGCTATTGGAAATGGCTGCATGATACGGACAGTTTCTCCTCATCTGTATCCCACAATGCCCTTCTTTGCCCTGAGTCCTGACTGTAGAAACCGAAAGCAATGTATAACAG
>JADBJO010000006.1:1190000-1205000 GCA_016801955.1 Conus betulinus | reverse complement strand
ACAGATAGTAAATATTATCACAGTTGTATATAACCAAATCCTGACATCCGCCCCAAAACTCAGTTAGACAAATTCGAAAGTCCGATATCTAGACAGGCAGTAACTTAAATTCATAGCATAGGATGCGTTTACATTCACTTCGAAACAAATACAGCAAAAAGTTAAATGTATATGTAGGGAAATTTTGAGTAAGTCACTGTTACCAGATTGTCCAAGAGCAAAGAATACAGTGCACAAGGCTGGTACCAATATCTCACATGATAGATCGACACCACTGACAATACCTAAAATGTTATATAATTATGCTTTTTTCTTTGTTCGTTATGCCCACATCTATTACGCAGCCCAATAAAAAAAATTATCTTTAACTTTCAACAACCCCTCATATACAAAAAGAAATTACTTACACACACACACACACACACACACACACACACACACACACAAACGAACGCGCGCGCGCGCACGCACGCACACACACACACATGCGCGCGCGCACGCACGCACGCACATGCACGCACATTTATACATACACGCACGCGCGCGAGCGAGCGCGTGCGTGCGTGCGCGCGTGGGCACAACACACACACCATTACACAATCTGTCTGTAATCACGTTAAGGGCGAAAACGTTAAACTGAAGAAGAAGAAGAAAAGAAGAAGAAGAAGAAGAAGAAGAAGAAGAAGAAGAAGGAGAAGAAGAAGAAGAAGAAAAAGAAAGAAGAAGAAGAAGAAGAAGAAGAAGAAGAGAAAAGAAAGAAGAACAAAACAACAACAACAACAACAACAACAACACACACACACACACACACACACACACACACACACACAAATAAATCGAAAAAAGAAACAAACACACACACACACACACACACACACACACACACACACACACACACACACACAAATAAATCGAAAAAAAACACACACACACACACACACACACACACACACACACACACACACACACACACACACACACACACGTGTTAACTGAAGAATTTCTCCTAGTTTTCCATCGGTTCTGCCCCCGCCATCACCCTCCCCTTCTTTCCATACCTCGTACATTACAGGCAGATGCATATCTCACCCTGTCTGCTGCTGGATCTGAGTGGAGGGGAGAGGAGAGGGGAGAGGGGGGGGGGGGGGGGGCGATACACTGTGCCTGCTAAGAAGACCAGGTGTAAATCCCGGATGAGAAGGGGAAAGGACGCGGATGGTGGATGATGTGAGGAGGGCAGCCACACACACACGCACATCGACTGAAGAGAAATGTCGACACCTCACGCCCTGTTCCAACTTCACCATGAGGTCAGCGTGCCTCTGTCATTACACAGAGCAGCTGGAATCCGAAAGAGGATTTGCTTACGAACCAAGTAAACCAAATATATGAGCTCTCTCTCTCTCTCTCTCTCTCTCTCTCTCTCTCTCTCTCTCTCTCTCTCTCTCTCTCTCTCTCTCTCTCTCTCTCCCACGTGTGTGTATATGTGGAGAGAGGGGTAAAAGAAAAGAGAGTGAGAGAGAGAGAGAGAATGAGGGAGAAAGAGAGAGAGGGGCATGGGGGAGAGATTGAGAAGAGAGAGAGAGAGAGGGGGGTACAGAGAGAGAGAGGCAGAGAGAGAGAGAGAGAGAGAGAGAGAGAGAGAGAGAGAGAGAGCAAGCACGCATGCACTCGCACATAATCGCGCGCTTAGTTATGAAGCAGAGACGGACTGGCTCTCAAAGACAGGAAAAAAATAGGATTCTTCTGGTTATTGTTGATGCTGATGCTCTGTTTTCATCCAAACTCCAAATCAATCAGCAGAGAGTCTTGGGTTAATGGAGATGAATGATTTTATCTGAACTGTGTTCAAGTAAACAAAGAAGAAAAGCTGAAACAAAAGCCAATAAGCAAAACAAACTACAAAGGAAAACAAAACAGTGGAAAAAATACATGAAAGGAAGAGAAGAAAAGCAAGAAAGAAAAAAAAATGAAAGAATGAATCAAAAGAGAGATAAAGAACAAGAAGAATAAAGAGAGACAATAGAGAAAAAAATAGAAATGAAAGAAAGAAATGAAAAAGAAAGATGAAATGATTTTAGATAGACTCTCACAGACAGAAAGAAAGAAGTACATAAATATAGAACACGCATACAAGAAAAACATTAAAATAAAGAAACAATGTAAAGGAAAGAAAAAAAATACGGAAAGGAAAAAAACCCTAAACAATGGAAAAAAAAGGCACAAGTACAAAAAGAACAAAAATTCAGGAAAAGAAAGAAAGCAATATATAACAAAAAGAGAGTCAGATATAAACAAAGACGAGAAAGATGAAAAAATCTAAGAAATAGAAACTTAAAAAAGAAAAGAAAAGAGATAAAAGAAAGAAAAGAAAGAAACAGAAAAAAACAACAGTTAAAAAAAGAAAAGAGTTAAGAAAAAAGAAAAGAAAGGGGAGAAAGAAAAGACAGAAAGAATAGAAAAAGGGGAAGACTAGAACGGAAAGAAAAGAAACGAGAAGAAGAAAGAAAAGAAAAAAAAAAAAGAAAGAAGAAAGAAAAAAAGATAGAAAGAAGAAAGAAAAGAAATGAGATTGAGAAGAACAGAAAAAAAAAAAAACAAAAAAGAAGAAAGAAAAGAAAAAGATAGAAAGAAGAAAGAAAAGAAACGAGAAGAACAGAAAAAAAAAAAAAACAACAGAAAAAAGAAAGAAAAGAAACGAGAAAAAAAGAAAGAAAAGAAAGAACAGAAAAGAAGAAATGAAAAAGAAAAGAAACGAGAAGAATAGAAAGAAAAGAAAAAAAAGAAAAGAAGAAAGAAAAGAAAAAAGAAGAAAAGAGAAAGACAGAAACAAACCAGCACGAAAGACATACAGCAATTCGCGGAGGGAAAGAAAGAGCCCCAAACTCTCTTTCTCTCTCTTTCTCTCTCTCTCTCTCTCTCTCTCTCTCTCTCTCTCTCTCTCTCTCTCTGGTGGACGCTTCGACAAAGGAATAAAACAAAGGTAAAGAGAAAAGAAGCACGTTCTCCTGAAATCCACACATCTGAATTCGTTGTAGACCAGAACTGTGCTGAAAGCGTCACAAACATGTCATCCAAAGCCGGACCCCACCTTCCCCTCCCCGTTCCGTCAGATGGGGAACGAAGTCTTCATGTCTGAAGTGTCCCATCCCAAGGCAAACTGTTGCTTCTGCTTTCCCCGGACACGAGCTTCGAAGCTTTTTTTTTCCCCCATCCCCTGCGGCCCTGGGACATAGCAGAGATATGTTGCGGTTGTGGAGACACCAAGAAAGACAAATTAAAAAAAAAAAAAAAAAAAAAAAAAAAAGTGACTGAACGGAAAAAATCAAGGAGGAAAAAAAAAAAAACTGTCGATAAAAATGTGTATGGAAGAAAGGAAAGAAGAACGAAAAGGAGAAGAAAAAAAAGAAAATCCTGACAAAAGGAGATAGCGAGAATTGTTATGAAAGCGAGAAAATTCATTATGAGTGAAGACGAAAAAACGTTATATCCCCCCCCCCCAAAAAAAAAAATTAATAGTCGATGTCAGAAATGAATACAGAAAATGTTTATGGCCCTTAGTAATAAAAAAAATTCTACATACAGGAAGGGCAACTGTATGAATAGAACAATTTGATTCTGAAAAAGGAATCAAAATTGTTCATGAGAGGAAAGAAAGTGCACAAAAAACAAAGAAAACTATTGATGACAGAATTAAGAAAGATTGAGAGAGAGAAAAAAAAATTGATTAAATCATAAAAAACACTGTTCATAGGGACATCATGAAATTATTTATGAAAGATAACAAAAATTCTTGATGGAAGAAAGAAAACAAATGTGTCACGAAAAAAAAAAAAAAACAGAAAAATAAGACAAAACAAAACTGTCGATGAAAGAAAGAAAAGTGCTGATTAAAAGTAAAACAGAAGGCTGCAGAATAAACAAAACAAAAAATTATAAAAAAGAAAATCGTAGATGAAAAAAAAAAAACGTTGATGAAAGAAATCTGTAAATGAAAGAAAGAAAACTGTTGATGAAAAAAAAAAAAAGGAATAACAAATGTTGATGAAAGAGCCAAACTATGAAAGAAAGAAAATAGGAAACTCTTTATAAAAGACAGACAGAAAGAAGACTGTGGATGAAAAAAATCAAAGAAAGCATTGGATGAAAAAAGTAGGTGGTGAAAGAAAGAGAACTGTTGACGACAAACAGAAAACTGCTGACGACAAACAGAAAACTGCTGACGACAAACAGAAAACTGCTGACGACGAAACAGAAAACTGTTGGCGACAAACAGAAAACTGCTGACGACAAACAGAAAACTGCTGACGACAAACAGAAAACTGCTGACAGAAAACTGCTGACGACAAACAGAAAAAACTGTTGACGACAAACAGAAAACTGCTGACGACAAACAGAAAAACTGCTGACGACAAACAGAAAACTGCTGACGACAAACAGAAAACTGCTGACGACAAACAGAAAACTGCTGACGACAAACAGAAAACTGTTGGCGACAAACAGAAAACTGCTGACGACAAACAGAAAACTGCTGACGACAAACAGAAAACTGCTGACAGAAAACTGCTGACGACAAAACAGAAAACTGCTGACGACAAACAGAAAACTGCTGACGACAAACAGAAAAAACTGCTGACGACAAACAGAAAACTGCTGCTGACGACAAACAGAAAACTGCTGACGACAAACAGAAAAACTGGCGACAAACAGAAAACTGCTGACGACAAACAGAAAACTGCTGACGACAAACAGAAAACTGCTGACAGAAAACTGCTGACGACAACAGAAAACTGTTGACGACAAACAGAAAACTGCTGACGACAAACAGAAAACTGCTGACGACAAACAGAAAACTGCTGACGACAAACAGAAAACTGTTGACGACAAACAGAAAACTGCTGACGACAAACAGAAAACTTCTGACGACAAACAGAAAACTGCTGACAGAAAACTGCTGACGACAAACAGAAAACTGTTGACGACAAACAGAAAAACTGCTGACGACAAACAGAAAACTGCTGACGACAAACAGAAAAAAACTGCTGACGACAAACAGAAAAAAACTGCTGACGACAAACAGAAAACTGCTGACGACAAACAGAAAACTGCTGACGACAAACAGAAAACTGCTGACGACAAACAGAAAACTGCTGACGACAAACAGAAAACTGTTGACGACAAACAGAAAACTGCTGACGACAAACAGAAAACTGCTGACGACAAACAGAAAACTGCTGACGACAAACAGAAAACTGCTGACGACAAACAGAAAACTGCTGACGACAAACAGAAAACTGTTGACGACAAACAGAAAACTGTTGACGACAAACAAAACTGCTGACGACAAACAGAAAACTATTGACGGCAAAAAGAATCTTTTGAATGCCACCCAAAAAAAAAAAACTATTATAAAGGAAGGAAGGCAGAACACTGTTAATAAAAGAAAGAAAATGAAAAAAAAAAAAAGTAACCTGCTGATGAAAGAAAGGAAGAATATCGCAGGTGGAAGAAACATACCGTAGATGAAAGAAAACTGTTATACCATCGACAGGGAGGGGGGGGGGTGGGGGGTGTGGGAAGCGTAGATCAAAAAAAGAAAACTGTAGATGAAAAGAAAGAAGAAGAAAGAACATGTAGATGCAAAAGAAAACTACTCATGAAGGAAGAAAACTGTGGATGAGAGGAAGAAAAAACTGTGGATGAGAGGAAGAAAACTGTGGATGAGAAGAAGAAAACTGTGGATGAAGGAAGAAAACTGTGGATAAAGGGAAGAAAACTGTGGATGAGAGGAAGAAAACTGGGATGAAGGGAAGAAAACTGTGGATGAAGGAAGAAAACTGTGGATGAGGGGAAGAAAACTGTGGATGAAGGAAGAAAACTGTGGATGAGGGGAAGAAAACTGTGGATGAAGGAAGAAAAAAAACTGTGGATGAGAGGAAAGAAAAGTGTGGATGAGAGGAAGAAAAGTGTGGATGAGAGGAAGAAAAGTGTGGATGAGAGGAAGAAAAAGTGTGGATGACAGGAAGAAAAAACTGTGGATGAGAGGAAGAAAACTGTGTGATGAAGGAAGAAAAGTGTGGATGAGAGGAAGAAAACTGTGGATGAAGAAGAAAACTGTGGATGATGGGATGAGGGGAAGAAAACTGTGGATGAAGGAAGAAAACTGTGGATAGAGGAAGAAAACTGTGGATGAAGGAAGAAAAGTGTGGATGAAGGAAGAAAAACTGTGGATGAAGAAAGAAAACTGTGGATGAATCAAGAAAACTGTTCACGAAAGATAGAAAACTGTTGACGAAAGAAAGAAATCTAAAAGAAAGAATGAAAAACATGTTAAGGAAAGAAAGAAAAGAAAACCGCCAATGAATGAAAGAAAGAAAATATTAATGGAAGAAAAGAGAAAAAACTGCACGTGCGATTAAGAAAGAAAACTGTTGATGAAAAAGAAAGAAAGAAAACTGTTGATGAAAGGAATGAAAATGTAGAAAAAAATAGAAAACTGTTGCTGAAAGGAATGAAAATGTAGAAAAAGTAAGAAAACTATTGATGAAAGGAATGAAAATGTAGAAAAATAAGAAAACTGTTGATGAAAGGAATGAAAACAATAACACATGTAAAAAAAAAGAAAAGAAACGGACGGAAAAACACACTAGCCAGATGCAGTTGATTTGAAAACAAGAAAATTACCCTTAAAAAGGAAGGAGGGGGGGGGGGGTGGGGGTGCGGTTTGTAAAGTTCCTAAAACAAAGTCGCTCACTTGCCGAATGGGATCTTTATACACCTGAGACATTATCACATAAAAAACAAAAGAGATGGGAGAGGAAGGGGTGGGCGGGGATTCATCCTGTGGTGAACCCAAGATTTGAACCTTAAACTCCCCAACACACCGCGAGCAGAGGACACACTGCATGAATCAGAATCTGCAGCCCGTTTTGTTCCAGTGATTGACGGGTACACGGCACACTGCTGCTGTAACAACGCGGACGAACATGTTGGGTGGAAGTTTTCAGGACAGAACTGCACCCCACGCTCCCTTACCCAACACATTTCTGCACCCCACGTTCCCTTCCCCAACACATTCTGCACCCCACGCTCCCTTCCCCAATACAGCCTGCACCCCACGCTCCCTTCCCCAATACAGCCTGCACCCCACGCTCCCTTCCCCAATACAGCCTGCACCCCACGCTCCCTTCCCCAATACAGCCTGCACCCCACGCTCCCTTCCCCAATACAGCCTGCACCCCACGCTCCCTTCCCAAATACAGCCTGCACCCCACGCTCCCTTCCCCAATACAGTCTGCACCCCACGCTCCCTTCCAAAATACAGCCTGCACCCCACGCCCCCTTCCCCAACACAATATGCACCCCACGTTCGCTTCCCCAACACATTCTGCACCCCACGCTCCCTTCCCCACCACATTCTGCACCCCACGCTCCCTTCCTTAACACACTCTGCACCCCACGCTCCCTTCCCCAACACATTCTGCACCCCACGCGCCCTTCCCCAACACAATCTGCACCCCACGCTCCCTTCCCCAACACATTCTCCACCTCATGCTCCCTTCCCCAACACATTCTGCACCCCACGCTCCCTTCCCCAACACATTCTGCACCCCACGCTCCCTCCCTCCCCAACACATTCTGCACCCCACGCTCCCTTCCCCAATACAGCCTGCACCCCACGCTCCCTTCCCCAATACAGCCTGCACCCCACGCTCCCTTCCCCAACACATTCTGCACCCCACGCTCCCTTCCGCAACACATTCTGCACCCCACGCTCCCTTCCCCACCACATTCAGGCGTCCGCCAGTCCTGGCAGATACAGGTACCTGTGATGTTGGCAAACAGCCTTTAGGGATGCTTCACGAGGCAGACGACATCAACACAGACAATGACGAGTTACCTCCGCCTGTTCCCTTTCGACTCAAGGACACGGCAGCTACACAGTCTAAAGACAAAGCGGTCACAGCCAGTGATATCAATGAACGGCTCCGAGCGATATTGTTCCAACGCCAATCAAAGGACAATGGCTCTGTCCGCCTTCTGGGACACGGTGACGCCTTTGGTTCCATCGCGTTGAGGAAATGATATTGACACTTCCGCCAGACGCCATCCATCGACTTTCAGAACAGACACGGTCGCGTGTGCCGTCTCATGACTCTGCTCTCAGCCTGAACAGGATGGGAGAGACGATGCTACTGCCAAAGCAGAGGGTTCATTTCGAGTGGGGGATCGTGGGTTTCGTAAGAGTGTCTGAATAGATCAACTGTACTGAATTTGAACCCGATTCGTATGACCGAACCAATTATTCTAAGCAGGCGTTCTTGTCTTCACCGTTTTTGAGACAGCAAATATCGCGAATTAATTTTTTTTTTTTTCATATCTCTTCTTTGTCTCGGTCTTTTATTGTGATTTTTCAGGGGCATTATTCACAAGTCGCTCATCTCCACACATTTCAACACAGCCTCATCCAGGCTCACCCTGTAATACTCCCATGCCGGAGGTCCACAGTGACTAGGAAAAAAAAAAATTACGATGCCCACTGACAACGAGGTCATTCAAAAGAGATCTCTCAGGGCTGTGGTGCCACAGTTCAATGACAGCAGGAAGCCAGGCAGAACAGCTATCATGGTATAGTGGTTAGTAGTTCAAGGCTGGGGAATCAGGGGTTAAACTCCCGGAGGCGCTTCGTGAGGGACTGCTTCTGCAAAAGCTGAGGAAACTCCACGTTCAAACAAAAGGAGTGCAGTCGAGTTTCATCCTCCCCATGAATACTTCTCTGAGGGCGTTGCTCAAATTTCCTAAATGTAGATGTCTATATCCTCCTGGTCGTGGTTGAGGCTGGAATATGTCATGGAGCATAGCGGAGACTACACTTCTTTCATATTGTTTCAGAGAAGACTGGAACTCCAAAAACATCATTCTCGTCGATCACCATGAAAAGATGTCAAATTCTGTGGCCATGTATGCCCTGCTCTCATATTGACCTCAGTTACAATGTCCTCTGCGTATACATGCCGGTAGCGAGTCCTGTCAGTTGTCGGAATTGACTACCTCATGGAGACTTGGATAGACGTGATGGCGCCCTCCGAATGCAGGACGTTCTGCTCACCCTGGCTCTGTGACTAAGCAATGATACTGGTCTTACGAAGCTTAGTCAGCGGCGGCGTCCGGAGTATTGTGTAGGATAACAGCTTGTACTGATTTCCACAGAAGTGTCTCTGAAGCACCGCAGCATCTCCGCTGGTGGGTTGCGTCCTGCCCTACTGAGGACTGCCAGAACTGGTGCCACGACTTGTGTCATGTTGTTTCTGAGAGGAGTGGAACCCCATAACGTCATCCAGCGTCTGGCTGTGTGTAGAGTCTGAAAGAAGCGGGGTGGAGGTCAGCCACTGACAGACATAGATAGTGGAACAGCACGAAAGGGCAGCCATGCCTTGCACTGATTGCTGGTCGAGCCAGGCTGAACGGACGCCACTCTACATCAAATGATATGGCCACAGGCCTCAACTCGGACAAATCGAGTGACGCTGTATCTGAAGGTTTGAATCCTGATCTTCTTGCAAACATGAAAGCCGGATAGAAAAAAAACTGAATCAGAACCCATGACTATTTTTGTTAATATGATTGAAGGGCTAGGGGAGGATGGCTGAGACAGCAACGGATCCATTCTCGGAGATTTTCGTGGCAGGGGAGAGCACTCTACGCTTTCTTCTCTGACAGATCCTAGCGTCAGCCAGCCTTGACAGGTGCAGCCGTCTGCTGCGTTGATCAAATATTTTCTTCTTCTTTTTTTTTTCTTTTCATCTTCTATTTGCCCTTTTTTGTGGCATCACTCTCACACCCCCCCTCCTCCCCCCCCCCCCCCCCCCCCCCCCCAGCAGCCACAGCCCCCCACCGCGGTACGTCCCTGTCACAAGTCCAGTGTCGACCATCCACAGGGAAAGTTCAGATCGCCATGAAACAACCCACCAGGAGAGACACTGCACTGCTGCTCAGTCACACTGGTGTTGTTCACTTTGAGTTCATTTCACACGCGCAAAAAATAAAGCAACTTACTTAGCCGCTGCTGAAGGCTATTATTGCTCAGTCACGGACCCACTGTGACTGAGCGTCCCCTCCAAAGGGCAGCACCATGGCTATCCAAAAACTGTTCCCATGGAGCTGACGGTACCTAAGACTCGGACATGTCTTGCTGAAGGCATACACCGGAGAGGAAATGAAAACCGAGGTCACCATGACAGCAGAGCCAAAGAATCAGAACGACCAAGAGGATGTAATAACAGCTCTATTCGGATCTGAGACTACGCAAGAGGGCTGTACTTAACGCTTCGTTTCATCAAGTATGCTTAATTTAATCAATAAACCGCCTTAATAACGCAGACGACACCAACACAAAAAGAAAAAAATTGTCTGAACGCATTCCCTGCTTAATGAGAAGACAAGACAGACAGGTTCTGCGGAGAGGGGAGCGATGTTGAGTAAAGATATCTGCTGAACCTATGGACATACAACTGGTTCCGTCAAACTCATAGTTCCCATTAAGAATCAGTTTGTCCGTCTTCCCCTCCACTTAGAAATGGTTGTTGTTCTGCCTTCAAGTCCTTTTTCGGTCAAACTCAAAACCACTTTGGTATTTTGTCCTCTGAAACTGTGGCGGAAGCTTTTCGATTTAGAGAAAAAACTGAATATGTGGGCTTTGTTTGTAGATCATGATTATGCAATAAGTTATTTATTGTGATGAGAATATTGCTTGATGAATGATCTTTTTCTTCATGTTCCAGTTATTAGTACTGTTCAAGGGTTTTCTGTGTGTACCGTTGTTTTTTGACTCGCATTTCTATTGTTGGCAGAGTCTGGCAACATCAAGTGGAAATTGCGCATGCACTCCCTTGGCATAAGGGTTGTTTAACTATTGTCAATAAAGCATTGTCATTGTCTCTCTCTCTCTCTCTCTCTCTCTCTCTCTCACACACACACACACACACGCACGCACGCACGCACGCACGCGCGCACGCACGCACGCACACACACACACACACACACTAACACACAGAGCCATGAATGATCTACGACAAGAAGATATTCTTCGTCAGTATCATGCACACACATCTCTATTCCATTCTGTATTGCTTATGTCAATCAGAACAAAACTAGTCAAAACCAGTGGCTTTATCTCTTTTGGATCTGACTTTCTGCAGGTTGTCGCCAAGCCTTTGATGAAAACATCCATCCTCTCTACCCGAAATGGAGGCTATGGTCTTTATTGAATTACGTTGCTCTCTCTCTCTCTCTCTCTCTCTCTCTCTCTCTCTCTCTCTCTCTCTCTCTCTCTCTCTCTCTCTCTCTCTCTCTCTCTCTTAGGAGCTGGCTCAGCAGTGATGAGGAAGCAGCAGCCCTGACCTTTACATGACCTGTCAGACCATACGATCTGTACAGGTCCGTGGGCAAGATGGAAGCTTGATAGCCATCAACTTCTCACGTGTCAATCTTCCCCCTGGGAGCTCTCTTCCTTCCAAATCTTAGAACCTCTTCGTCCATTGTTCAAACTTTTGAGCAAAAAAAATTGTCCAGTCTTCGTCGTGTCACCTTTCAAACTATCATCATCATCATCATCATTATCTTTTCTTTTTCATCTCTTCTTAATCATGTTTATCTCATTTTGTTCCCGGGGGGAAAAAACTTACACTAACACAGTCAGGGCAATATGGACGCTAAAAGCTGGTCACGGAACCGGAAATTAAAGATGGTAACTACCCGGATGAAAAATGAGCGACAAGGAAAGGCTGACTGCGGTGACGTAGTCAACAGACAACACGGCGGCCCCCAGCAGTCTGATCGAGCTTGTAGCCCGGATGGATGTGTTAGTTGTGTGTGTGGTGTCCGTCTTCTTTCAGGTCTATCGATTTGCCCTTTGGGAAGAAAGGCTGGAGACATACATATATAAGAAACACAGTCTTCTGAAAGCTGCCCGAACACTTCACTAAAAGTTTTGCCTCCTGGTTATACTTTTCTTCCTTTCTTCGTGGTGTCTTTCTCTCTTTTCTCTCATGATCGCTCTGCCTGTCTCTGGCTCTTTTCACACACACACACACACACACACACACACACACACACACACACACATATATATATATATATATATATATATATACAGAGAGAGAGAGAGAGAGAGAGAGAGAGAGAGAGAGAGACGAACAGGGACTGACAGGCAGTTGGGATATGTATAGAGACTGTAAAACAAATGCATTAAGTTGTTCAGTTACTTATTCATTTCTTCTTTATCTATGTCTCTGTTAATTCATTCATTCATTTTCAATTCTTTCTTCATTTATTCATTTATCCATTTACCTATTTATTCATTTATTTATTTTTCAGCCGATTTCCAAACTTGAGCTTTATGTATCCAACTAAGGTCTCTGGCTACGGCAGTTATTTGAGATCAGTGAGCTGCGTCCCTTTTTTAAGGCACAATTATGTCTCCGTCCGATGCGCTTGTCCCAAAGTATCTCTGAGGGGAGGCAATTATGTGTCACCTGACGACATGTCTAACCGGAAACAGAAAGAGAGAGAGACAGAGAGAGAGAGAGAGAGAGAGAGAGTGAGAGAGAGAGAGAGAGACAGACAGACAGACAGCAGCAGCAGCCAGCCAGCCAGCCAGCCA
Organism: Conus betulinus; assembly: GCA_016801955.1. Taxonomy (NCBI): domain Eukaryota; kingdom Metazoa; phylum Mollusca; class Gastropoda; order Neogastropoda; family Conidae; genus Conus; species Conus betulinus. The sequence goes on along the minus strand of JADBJO010000006.1, from coordinate 1,192,339 downwards.
GCCAGCCAGAGACAGAGACAGAGACAGAGAGAGAGAGAGAGAGAGAGAGAGAGAGGGTCGGAGAGGGATTGGGGAGGTATGCCTCCATCTTGCATTCCACTGCGCTCCTTTTTCTTCCCTTCTCCACGTCTTTTTAGCGTTTTCTTTTCTTTTTCTTTTTTGTTGAGACGACAATCATTCCCATGACTGGGGCTTGGAGTTTCCTTCGGGCTGGAAACGAAGTTTTGTAACGTTCGCCCAAAAAAAAAAAAAAAAAAAAAAAAAAAAAACAACGCAGTCAAACCCAACAGAAAACCCAACACACAGTGTGTTCTCATCAAGGCGTTTAGGTGAGAGTGTTCACTCAGATGTTCCAAAATGATGTCGTTTGACGTCTTGTGTTTTCATTTTTTAAATGAAGGCCTCCCCTACCACCACCTCCTCCCCCCCCCCCCCCCCCCCCCCCCCCCCCCCCCCCCCCCCATTTCCATTAACGTTGTCAAGTTCTCGAAATGTGGAATGGGCTGTCACTTCCTATGCTTGCTTAATTATCCTTGTCAAATAAAGTTCGTTCAATCGTCTTCTGCCTGAAATACCCTTACCCCCCCATCCCCCCACCCCCACCCCTCAATTTTCACTCGCACCCCAACCACATCTCCCATCTATCCCCATCTGTTCCCGAACAGCTCTAGCTGATCTGAACCAAGATCAGTTATCTTTGGTAGAGACAGCAGGAGTGTGTAGGAGGATGGGTGAAGCACAGTGCCAGACTGCTTGTGATGCTCAGACTTCGTGGCCATCAGTGGATGCTTTGACAGGCTTTTTATTCGGGGGGTGGGGTGGGGGTGGGGTGGGTTGCTAAATGTCGTTTTCTTCAGTTTTTTGTTCGTTCGATTGCTTTTTTTTTTTTTTTTTGGGGGGGGGGGGGGGGGGGGGAGGAATCTCAATGGCTTGTTTACTAACCCGTCTATTTCGTGTGTGTGTGTGTGTGTGTGTGTGTGTGTGTGTGTGTGTGTGTGTGTGTGTGTGTGTGTGTGTGTGTGTGTGTGTGTGTGTGTGTGTGTGTGTGTGTGTGTGTGTGTGTGTGTGTGTGTGTGTGTGTGTGTGTGTGTGTGTGTGTGTGTGTGTGTGTGTGTGTGTTGAAAATTATTGATAGGTTTCAGCTAAAATGTTTTTAAAATATATATTTCGCTTAAAACGAAGTACAATGACAAACATGATTTATGGTGAAACAGGACGTTACCCTTTATCAGTTACAGTCTATGTCCGAACGATTCGCTTTTGGGCTAGTTTGTTCAATCTCCTGTCGAACAAAATGTTGGTTAGATTCTATTCGTTCATGTTACATTTGCCCAGTAGCGCAGTAACTGTGTTTCTCTGGTTAACGTGCATTAAAACATACTTGTACAATCTGGTTTTGACTGTGTTTGGAGCAATCAATCTTTTACAGATGTCAATACATTATGTAGAAATGTCAAAAATAGTTTTCAGTACTCTTTTTGTCAAACGTGGCAACATGACATTGAAACTAGTACTAAATGTTTTGTCTACAATTTTATAAATGTGATTTTAAGAAGGTGAAATATATTTCTAGCTTACCAGATACTTATATTTACCCTCTTATCAAATTTAGATGTTCTAATCATAGATTACCAATCGAAGTAGATCGTCAATTTGCTATTGCAAAAGAAGAAAGGTTATGTAATAAGTGTGACATGTCTGCAATAGGTGATGAATTTCATTTTCTTATGGAATAATCATCATACGTTAATTTGCGCAACACATCTTTGCCAAAAAGATTTCTCTCCCCAAAATTTGTCTATAATTTTTTGCCAAATGATGTCTTCTACTAATCGAAAACAAATGCCGTGTGTGAACATACGCATAACATCTTGCACACACGTAAAATCCCATCACCAACTTTCGGAGTAGAAGGAGAGTCTGGCCGTTGGTATGGAGGACACTTTACACATTGCATATACCTTCCCCCGAAGTTGGAGTATGGCTGCCTTAAAGGTGGGATTAAAAAACGGCCATACACACAAAACTCCGCTCCCTATGTAGGGGGTGTCCGCAGGAATATCAGCTGCGTATACAGAAGAAGAAGAATTGTCAAAGTATATCATATTAACTCTAGCGTTGTAAATTGTTGGTCTATGTCAGCATTGACTAGCAATTATGTTTTATTTTTGATTGTTTGCTTTCCTTTGCCTGTTTATTGATCTAAACTCACCCTTCATCCACACCCCAAAAGGGGCGAAAGGAATAAATATTGTTTTTGTGTATGTATGCATGCATAGGTGCGTGCATGTGTGCATGCGTGAGTGCGTGCGTACGTGCATACGTGCGTGCGCGTGCAT
>JADBJO010000006.1:1180000-1187500 GCA_016801955.1 Conus betulinus | reverse complement strand
TAAGTCAGGCTACCATCACGTGTTCGATTTTTTCTTTCTTTGTTGATTTTTCTGCAAGACTTTGCTAGAAATTGAATCCATCTAAAGCAATCTTTGTCAAAGGATGGAGGCCTGGCTCAAAAAAGGAATACATTAAATTTCAGCATGGACCCGTCACGCAGAACCGGCTTCAACAGCCCGTCCAGGATTGGTCAGCAAGATTACAACACAACTATGTCATGACGTGAAAAAGGTAGAGAACGGATTTAATGGAAATGTTATGAAAAGATGGACCGGGGTCCCTGAACAGATCGCTTTGGTGCCGATCCATCCTACTGATCCGGATTGAACATACAGTTTACATGAGATATTATCTACTGACCACCAGCGTCATGAAATTACATTTACGAAGTCATAACTATATATGAAATAAAACCTTTCTTTATGGGAAAAACTGGCGTTTTCTTGTGATACGACGACGTGAACATTCGCTATTTTTTATGATTGAGCAAAAAACAACAACAACAACAAAAGCCACCCAAAGTAACTCTATCAGTTTCAACCTGTAACAACTGACCGAAAAGGCGACCTGGCTTCCGTTTTTGTTTGGTTTGTGTTCTTATTAAGTGGGTCTTAGATATCAACCAATCCATGTTGTCCGGTTAATGTTTTTAATCAACAGTGTGTAATTATAGCAACAAATGCCTTCACTGAAAATGAAAGAAACTTGGAAACAACGATGCATGCATTTTTTGCAGCGTCCATAGAAACTATAGAATACCTGGTTTGGGGATCTGAAATAGCAAAACTTTGCTCAACTCTCGAAAATCTGTTGAAGGGAAAGTGTGATATAGTTCATAAACTCACTTTGAAAGAAGAGCTGATCATTTTTGGATATTCACTTGTGCCATGTCTGATATTGCTTTCGACTTTATCATTTTATTTGCTGAACACTTGCTGTACAGAAGTAAGTTCAAAAGGTACCCTCCGTTCATTGAACTCTGCCACAGGCAGCTTCGCTACAGATATCAACTTAAAACACACGTGTATCACGTATTGAAATGACTGTGTCACCTCAGCGGCAAATTGATTCTCTTATTTGCCCATCCTAGGAAATATATTGTGATCCATTTGTTCATATGCGTGCACATACAATTATGTGATTATAAAAGTACGTATACACACTGTTATATGATTATGAATGTATGTATACAGTGACCCGTAGTTTCGCATGCATGTAAATATTGTTACACGATCAGGAATGCTTTCTTTCAACACACCTTCAGGCGTCTGCCAGTCCTGGCGGGTACAGGCACCTTCGGTGTTGGCGAACAACTTCAGAGATGCCTCACCAAGCAGACAACACCAATTCAAACAGTGAAGAGTTGCCTCCCCTTATCCCCTGTCAACGAAGCAACCACAGCCAGTGACATCAGTGAACAGTTCTGAGGGGTCTTTCCCAACGCCAATCACGAAAGCGCTTTACCCCCGCCTTCTGGAGCACGGTGGCGCCATAGTTTTGGTCACCTCATGGGGACTCTCTGGATGGAGGTGATGGCACCCTCCGATGGAGGACGTTCTCTTCACACTGCCTCTGTCGCTGAGCAATGATTACGGTCAGTATGAAGCTTAGCCAGTGGTGTCCGGAGTACTCTGTTTCAGACCAGGCACTGCTGAGCTGCACAGGATGTGTCTCTGAAGCAGGGCAGTGTCTCCTCTGTTGGGTTGCTTCTGCCCCACCTGTGGACGGTCCGAACTGACGCCAAGACCAGCGCTAGCCAGGGTGTGGCCGTATGTGGAGTCTGAAATGAGGGGAATGGGTGTAAACCACAGAGAGACACAGAAGGTAAAGCAGCAAGAAAGGGAAGCCATCTTCAATGCCTAATATTGATCGCTGGTCGAGCCAGACTGACGGGGCGCCTTTGCACATCAAATAATGTGGCCATAGCCCTCTGCACGGACAAATCAACTAATGCTGCGCCAATGCTTTAAATCCTGGTCTTCCTGCAAACATGGAAACTGAAAAAAAAATGAATAAGAATCTACGGCCACTTTGTTAACATGATGGGGGGGGGGGGGGGGGGGGGGTTGGAGAAGACGACTCAGACGGCAATGGGTCCATTCTGGGAGATTTCTGACAGGGGTGTGCTTTATTCTCTGACAGAACCTGGCGTCAGCCGGACTTAACAGATACCGCCACCTGCTGTGCTGATCCGATAATTCTTTTGTTGATTTGGTTTTTATCGTCTCCCATTGCCCCATTTGTGGCATCACTTCCCACCCCCGCACCCCCCCCCCCCCCCCCCCCCCCCCCCCCTCCGGCTCCTCAATACACAGCCAAACCGAGGAAGGTTCCGTCATAGGGCCAGCACTAACAATCCACAGGAAAAAATCAGGTCGCCAGGAGACAGCTCACCAGACGAGACACTGCACTGCTGCTGGAAATCACTGAGGTGTGGTGCAGTGGCCCCTGTTTGGGTTTCATGCGCAAAAACAGCACCTAATAGGCGCCCACTGAGAAATTCACCGTACAGTCACGGAGCCCTCATGATTGAGCATGCACCTTCAGAGGGCAGCACACATGGCCATCCAAGAGAGTTCCCATGGAGTCGCTGATGCCAAAGACCTGAATGGGAACCATCCAAGAGAGTTCCCATGGAGTCGCTGATGCCAAAGACCTCAACAGGAACCATCCAAGATATTTCCCATGGAGTCGCTGATGCCAAAGACTTCAACAGGAACCATCCAGTTTAGTTCCCATGGAGTCGCCGATGCCAAAGACCTGAACAGGAGCCATCCAAGATAGACAAAGAACTGAACAGGAGCCATCCAAGATAGACAAAGACCTGAACAGGAGCCATCCAAGATAGACAAAGACCTGAACAGGAGCCATCCAAGATAGACAAAGACCTGGACAGGAGCCATCCAAGATAGACAAAGACCTGGACAGGAGCCCATCCAAGATAGACAAAGACCTGGACAGGAGCCATCCAAGATAGACAAAGACCTGGACAGGAGCCATCCAAGATAGACAAAGACCTGGACAGGAACCATCCAAGATAGACAAAGACCTGGACAGGAACCATCCAAGATAGACAAAGACCTGGACAGGAACCATCCAAGATAGACAAAGACCTGAACAGGAACCATCCAAGATAGACAAAGACCTGAACAGGAACCATCCAAGATAGACAAAGACCTGAACAGGAACCATCCAAGATAGACAAAGACCTGAACAGGAACCATCCAAGATAGACAAAGACCTGAACAGGAACCATCCAAGATAGACAAAGACCTGAACAGGAACCATCCAAGATAAAGACCTGGACAGGAACCATCCAAGATAGACAAAGACCTGGACAGGAACCATCCAAGATAGACAAAGACCTGGACAGGAACCATCCAAGATAGACAAAGACCTGAACAGGAACCATCCAAGATAGACAAAGACCTGAACAGGAACCATCCAAGATAGACAAAGACCTGAACAGGAACTGTCTGTCGAACGGCATGCACTGGAGAGGAAAGGAAACGGACCATGTGACCAGGTCATGAACAGCCAAAGAATTAGATCAAGATGAGGTGCAAGAGTTCCATTCTAATCTGAGGCCTGTACTTCACGCTTCCTTTCATAACGTCTCCCAAATTCAATCAATAAGCCGCCTTCAGGACGCAGCTGACAAAAACACGAAACGGAATAATTGTTTTGAACGTCTCTGCAGCTGCAAAGGAGAGAAGATGCACATGGTGCAGACGGGGTGGTGATACTAAGTGAAGAATGAACATCATCGGCAAACAACTGGTTCCATCACAAACTCCCAATCCCCATGAAGAATCAGTTTGCGCCATCCCACCACAACGCCCAGAGCTAGTTCTCTCACCGGACAAAGGAGCACAGACCCACACTACAGCCAAATGACGTCAGCCCGTCCGCAGAGACGTCAGCTCCACCCGTGAAGCTCATGTGGTGTCTTGTGACCTGAATGACTCCCATCACCTTGCCATCCCCAGACAAGCGGAGTCAAGGGAGACAATGAAAAATGCGAAAAGCTAATTTGGGCGATGGTGGATGCGACTGGTTTATACGAATGGTAAATCCATTGCAGGCGACTCGGAACTGACTCTGGAATATTTCATGGAGGCCTCCTGCCAACACTCCCAAGTTTAGTAGTTTCTTTTTTCTTTCACACTGGGGAATTCTGTTCTCTTTCTTTCTTTCACAATTTCCTTCTTTCTTTCTTTCTTTCTTTCTTTCTTTCTTTCTTTCTTTCTTTCTTTTGTTTTCTCTTGGTGGTTTTTGTTTTTGTTTGTTGTGTTTTTTTCCTCCCGTGCCCTGAAGTTGTATTCTTTATCTGTCATTGTCCCCAAATGCTTTAGTGACAACAGTCTCTTGGAAGCCATCAATATCGAGGCCGCCAACAAACTCCCCATCAGAGGAGGCCCGCGCTGCTGCCAGATCGGTTTTTTTTTTTGTCTTCAAACGTGTGGCAAGGGCATTTCAGGGCGGATTTCTTTACCAGTGTTTTCAATGGTACACGTCTGAAATGCTACTGACGTATCTCCTTTGACATAGGTGAAAGATGGTATATGACCCGCAGCATTACCCGTCCCATTTAAGCCGCGTAGAAGCTGGCGAAATGTGAAGGACTCCACCGCTTCAGCCAGCTCTCACTCTCCTCTGGCACTATGACAGTGCGGGGAAAAAAAACAACAACAAAGGAAAAGCAGGACGAGGAGAAATAAAAGAAAGGTGAAGGGAGAGGAGAGAAGAAGACGAAGAAGGGAAAACCAGCCAAAAAAGGAGGAGGCGGAGAATAAAGCGGAGCTGAAGGATGCGGAAGGGCTAGGGGGAAGAAGAAGAAGGAAGATAAGAAAAGAAGAGGAGGAGGATGAAAATAAAGAAAACAGAGAAGGGCAGGACAGTACAAAAAAGCGCAGGAAAGAGAAGGAAGAGAGATACTAGAAGAACAAGATGCGGGAGAAGAACACGAAGGAAGAAGAGGAAGAGGGAGGTGGAGAAGAGGAAGAAGGAACAAAAGAAGAATCAGACAAAAAGGAGACGATTAATGGTTACCTGAAACTGAAATAATACTAGGACTGCAATGTAAATAATGAACGTAGATCTCTCTCTCTACTCTCGCGCTCTCTCTTATCCTCTCTTCTCTCTCTTCTTACTCTTTCCCCTCTCTTTCCTCCCCTTTCTCCCCCCTTTAGCTTTCTCCCCTCCCACTTTTCTTCTTTTCCCCACCAGTCGCATCCCCTTTCCCCTTTTTTTTCATTTTTTTTTCTTGTTTCCTTATTCCCCCCTTTTCTTTCTCACATGTGGATTTTCAGAATCTATTTCCTTTCCGATTTTTAATTTTCTTACTTTTTTCCCTTATGTCTCACCTCAGTTTTATCGTACTACCACCACCTGTCCCAGCGCTGTGCCACCACCTTTTTCATCTCGGCGCCACCCGACACTTTGACTGGCGGATATTATGCTCAAAGTCATTTATACGCTAGTAAATTCCCGTCACACCGCCCGCGTGTGCTGAGCCTTTATACCCAGCCGCTCCTCCCACTGGTCTATCATGTGTACGTTCGACCCCTTTCTGTTTCTTTCTTTGGCTTTCGCTCATTATGGTTTTTGAGACACAGGCTGTTATTGACCAGAGTCCGATCCACAGTTCTTTTCTCTCTTTGTCTTTTCAATCTACGTTCCTCTACTTTTATACCATGACATTGGGCTGTATTGCATCTGACTTGTGAAAGGTAGGATTATCGGCTTGCTCTCTCTTTTAGTTCTTAGACATACTGCATCTTTTTCTGCTACTTTTCGCTGACGATCCTTACACTCGCTATCAACAACAGTGGATCTGGATTCGTACAATAATCAGGGCTGACCATGTCGTTCAGGTTGCTCTGCACAACCTGACTACGAATTGACGTCAATTATGAATTCCCACACATCGAACGATAATAGTGTTCACGGAAAGGTGGGTTTTTAGGACCACGGATAAAAATTGTTTTCTAGACGGTAATCAAGTTGATAGTTGTTAATCTCATACAAATACGATTTACGCGGCTTGACTTGGTTGTCCACCCGTCACAGCTTTACTATACAGTCATTAGACAATTGAAGCTACCATACACAGTTACACTCTAATATTAACAGCTACACATATGAAAATCACTTTGAAAAGCTTTTACACATAGCAATGATGATTGTAATCAGCAGTTGATAGATAATTGTTTTTTCACAAACTTTTTGAACTCTCATGTGTGCTTCACAGGTTTTTGTTTTGCATGGAGGCAGATGTCATGTGTTTTTTTTGTGCTTTAAAATGTTGTACAACAGATACGAGCGATGTTCATCTTATACGGGTACCACGTGTTGCTATATGTTACGATAAAACACCCATGGATTATGCTCTATGCCTTGGGGAATTAGTAGGTATCCTTTATGGATTAATTCTGTTTTCAAAATGTCTTGAATACTCGGTTTCGTTTATTGAAACACACCAAACCATCTTTTTCTCTAACACGAAACCTCATGATGGATATGACTATTTAAAAATTGCCCCACCTCGGTTACATGGGGCAACTAAATGCGCTTGGGTCATTGTGAGCAAAATTCAAACTGGGCGTGTTTGGAATGGGTTTGACCACCATAACACCGTTGTGTGTTGTTTGTTTGCTTGTTGCCGATCAAGCTAGAAAATATTTTAACTGCTTAACTTAAAGAGCCCCTTTCAAGGAAAGGTTCCTACTAGTTCCCTGTTGTTCCGTCATGGTATGACACCCCACTTGGATTTAATAGGGTAGATTTTTGTATATAACACAACTACAAAACTATTTTCTTGGTAGCAGACGAAGGAGCGGCATCTTTCTGTCATGCGGGTCCTTCACCGCGAACACATGTCGTATGTACTTGCTTTTCAAGTGTCTTCTAGGTGCGGCGAGATACTCCATGATCTATGTGTTGTCACATATTATTACCCGTTTTTCACAAATTAAATCCCAAAGCAGCAAATGGCCAACTGTGTCTTCTCCTCTCGCCCCTTATTGTTTGACAAAATGGTGAACCCCAACACGAAAATACAACTTCAATCTTTGCACATGCACTGCCTCATTACTCACGGTCTCTGACATCAATGTATATGCACAACCAATATGTCTATATGGCCCGATAGCTCGCTGGGCGTAACAATCGTTTACGCATCGTTGCAAGAGTATATATTTACTCCTCCCTCATCTGAAGCTCCGTCGTACTTCCTTTTTTATTTATTTCACATTGTTCGTTCTACCCCACCCATTCCCCACCCAACTGTAAAATCAGGAACACAGCCTGTTGTGACGATCTCGTGTGTTTAGAATGCAGTTCTAAAACCGCCATGATGATCGTGATAATGAGTTGATTAAGTGTGTACACTTAAATCGCAGTTTGCCATTTCTTACGCCTCTCGTCAGCACCTCGTGCTGTCGTGTCGTCGTGCTTGCTTTGTTGTGTGTTTTTTCCCCCCGTGTCTGCTTGTTTTG
>JADBJO010000006.1:1150000-1175000 GCA_016801955.1 Conus betulinus | reverse complement strand
CACAAGAAGAGGACAGACAGCGTAGGTCTGAATCTGAACCTGTTCTGTTCCCATGACTGATGGGTACAAGGCACACGGTTGTAACAGAGTGGACAACCATGTCAGTGGATTGAAGATTTCAGGACAGGGCTGCACCCCACACTCCCTCTCCTAACACATTCAGATGTCCGCCAGTCCTGGTAGGTACAGGCACCTGCAGTGTTGGCAAACGGCCTTAGCCTCTCAAAGCACACGATACCAACACAGTCTTTGAAAAACTGTCTACGCCTATCCTCTGTCGACTCAAGGACAAGTCAGCTACGTAATCTAAAGACAAAGCGGTCACAGCCAGTGATATAGATTGATGATTCTGAGGGATATTGTTCGAACGCCAATCAAAAGACAATGGCTTTGTCCGCCTTCTGGGACACGCTGACGCCCCTGGTTCCCACTGCGTTGAGGAAATGAACATGGACACTTCCGCCAGACGCCATCAATCGACTTACAGAACAGGGGCAGTCACGTTTGTTGTCTTATAACTGTCCCCTCAGCTCACGCAGGAAAGGAGAGAACATAGCAGAGTGCAGAGAAAGACATTTCATTTGGAGTCAGTGATCGTGGATTTCACCGGTGGGTAGGATCTGATAAACTGTACTGAATTGAAGCCCGACTTGTACGACCAAATCCAATGTTTTAACCCAGGTGTTTTCTGCGTTTTTGGACAGCAAGTCTCGCTAGTTTAATTGTTTCCTTTTTCATATCCCTTTTTGTCTCTCTCACTTTTCTGTGCTTTTTCTGTGGCGTTATTCCTATGTTGCTGACCTCCAGACTTTCAAACACAGCCTCATCCAGGCTCACCTGTCGCAGTCCCAGCGCCACTGGTCTACAGTCCTTGGGTGAAACACGATGCCACTGACCACGCCCTAAAAAGGAGATCTCTCACAATTGTGGTGTCACTGTTCAATGTAAGCAGGAGGCCATTCAGGCCAGTCACCATGCTGTAGTGGTTAGTATCTCGAGTTTCGGGCTGGGGAATCGAAGGTTTAACTCCCAGAGGCACTAAGTGAAGGATCGCTTTTGCCTAAGATGAGGAAACCCTACGTTCGAACGAAGAGAGTGGGGTCGAGTGTCATCCTCTTCATGAACACTTCTCTGAGGGAGTTCAAATTTCCTAACGGTAGATGTCTATATCTTCTGAGAGTGGTTGACGGGGGGACATGTGATGAACGGAAGTGAAGACTACACTTGTGTCATATTGTTTCAGACAAGAAAAGAACCCCATACCATCACTCCTGTCGATCCTTATGAAAAGGTGTCGAATTCTGTGGCCCCTTATGCCCTGCTCTCATACTGACCTCAGTTACTGTTTCCTCTGTACATCCCTGACCGTGGTGTGTTCGTGTCAGTTGTCAGTATGGGCTACCTCATGGGGTCTGCCATTGGATGGACCTGGCGGCGTCCTCCGGAGGAGGTCGTTAAAACTCACGCTGACTCTGCTGCCGGGCAATAAGTACATCAGTATGACGCTTCATTAGTGGTGTCCAGAGTGTTGGTATCAGGACAGGTACAAGTGAACTCCACAGAAGTGTCTCTGAGGCAGTGTGGTATCTCCTCTGCCGGAGGACAGGTACGACTGAACACCACAGAAGTGTCTCTGAGGCAGTGCGGTATCTCCTCTGCCGGGTTGCTTCTTGCCAGTCGTGGACTGCCAGCACTAGCCAGGATGTGGGTGTGTGTGGAATCTGAAGTGAGCGGAATGGGAGTACACCACCAAGAGACATGAGACACGGATGGTGAGACAGCGAGAGAGGAAAGCCATCTACAATACCTGATACTGATCGGTTGTCGAGCCCGATTGAACGGGTGTCTCTCTCTACATCAAACAACATGGCCACAACCCTTTACCTGAACAAAGCGAAGGATGCTGTATATAAGCTTTGAATCCTGATCTTCCTGCAACAAGGAAGCGGGAAAAAAAGAATCAGAACCTACGGCCATTTTGTTGATATGATTGAAGGGCTAGGGGAGGATGGCTGAGACAGCAACGGATCCATTCCTGGGAAATTTCGTGGCAGGGGAGAGCACTCTACGCTTTCTTCTCTGACAGATCCAGGCGTCAGCCAGACTTGACAGACACAGCCGCCTGCCGTGTTGATCAGATCGTTCTTTTGTTTGGTTGGTTTCTGTCATCATCAGTTTCCCCTTCTGTGGCATCACTCCCACGCCGCCCCTTCAAGATCTTCAATTCACTGCCACACACCAGGGTAGTCCTGCCACAGGGTCACTGCCGACAATTGACAGGAACAATTTTCAGGTCGCCAGGACACAGCTCACCAGAAGAGACGATGCACTGCTGCTCGGTCACTCTGGCGCCGTTCAATAGCGCCTGATTTGATTTAACATGCGCAAAACACCGCCTTCCAAGCCCTGATGAGGCCAGTTGTTGCCCAGTGACAGAGCTATCGTGATTGAGCCACTTTCTCCAGAGGGCACCACCATGGCCGTCCAAGCTCAGAGTCCACGGAGTTGCCACTACCCAAGATTTGGACAAGAACCTGCTAGGGGCATAGACTGAAGAGGAAATGAAACCTGAGGTCACCATGAGATCAGCTGCATGAACGGCTACAGGATGAGAACGATCAGGATGATGTGATGAGAGTTCCCGTTCTGATCTGAGACTATGCAGTAGTACTGTATTTTATGCTTCTTTTCAAAATGGATTCTTGTTTCATTCGACAATACACCTTCAGATTTGTCTCCATGCCTCCCCGGCTAAATGAGAAAACACACAGACCCATTGTGCAAACACAAACAGGAAGAATTGTCTCAATGCCTCCCCGGCTACATGGGAAAACAAGATAGACCCATTGTGCAAACAGGAGAAATTGTCTCCATGCCTCCCTGGCTAAATGGGAAAACAAGACAGACCCATCGTACAAACAGGAAGAATTGTCTCAATGCCTCCCTGGCTACATGGGAAAACATGACAGACCCATTGTGCAAACAGGAAGAATTGTCTCAATGCCTCCCCGGCTACATGGGAGAACAAGACAGACCCATTGTGCAAACCGGGTGGCAGTACCGCGTAAAGGTAACGGCTGAACCTAATGGACATGTCATTGATCACAAACTCGTGATCTCAAAAACAATCAGTTTTGTGCCCTCCCGCACTAACGCCTCCGGTTAGTTCCCTTCCCAGGCAATGAATCGCAGATCCACACTTGGACCAGACGGCGTCAGCTCCGTCCCTGGAGGTCATGTCGCTTGTTGTGACCTGAATGACTCCATCCCTTCACCGTCTCCCGTTTTTGCGGAGTGAAGGGAGACAATGCACACTGTGGAAAGCAAAGGTAGGCAACTGCGGACGCGACCGGTGTGTACAAATAGCAGATCCATTGCACCCAGTTTGGAACTGACTCTGGAATATTTTGCCGAGGTTTTCCTGATAGGCCTGTGTGGGGTCCTGACAAACTCCAAGTTCATTCGCTTCTGTTTTCATTTCTCTCGCGTTTGGGTATTCCTTCTTTCTTTTTCTTTTCTCTTCAATTTTTCTTTCTTTCTTTTTGTTTTCTTTTGTTTGTTTTTTTTTCTCCCGCACCCTTAAGGTGTATTCTTCCCCCCATCATTGTCCCAAATGTCTCAGAGACAGCAGCCCATTGGAAGCGATCAATGTTGAGGCCGCCAAACGTTTACCCGCCAGAGGAGGCCTGCACTGCTGCCAATTGGTTTTTGTACTCCCAGTTCTTATAGAACAGGTAGTACTTTACATTGGGAACGAAGAAATGCTGTCTGTGTGTCTGTCTGTCTGTCTGTCCGTGGTCAAAATTTGTTCCACTCGCTCCCGACAAAACTGCTGGACAGATCTTTCTGAACATTTGTAGATATGTTCATTATGGGTCACGGATGATGCTCGATGTTTTATTTTACCAGAATAGTCGTTACTAAGGGCTATATATGATAATTTTGTGATGTAGAGTTTAAGCAATAACGGTTTATAACCTGAAGAGTAACCAAATTTTTTGTGAGCTCCTCGGTAGTATAGTGGATAGTGTCCCGCCAGTCACGCGGGAGACCCGGTGTCGCGTGAAATCTGGGAACGTGATATCTGAGAAGGCTTCCCAGATATCACAGATTTTTTGGGGAACGCGTTCCCAAAATGTACTGTGATATCTGGGAAGGCCCACGATATCTGAGAACGTGGTCTTTCAGAGCTCAGAAGGGCAGAAAGAAGATGAAAAAAGAATGGATTTTAGAAATAAGGTAGGAAACAATTTATGTAGGTGCAACTGAGATCTTTGGCCTTCTTGTCACTTTTTTCATTAATTTCTTGGCATGATTTTCACAAAGTACTCTCTTTCTGAGGCCTCTTTGCATAATTTCAACAAATTTTCACAAAATAGACGAATGAAAAACTTTTTTTCTGAGGCCCTCTGTTGAGGCCTTCTTGGCGTGATTGCAAAAGAAATTTGCATAAAAAATCAAAGATCAACGATATTCTTGCTTCTGGTCGTGCGTGAGAAACAATGTAACTTGAAAGAAATGCAACTTACAATTCAAATGCATGCATGCATATCATGAAATTTCATGAAACTGAAAGAAAATCTGCTAGGAAGGCCACAATTCGTCTATTCTCTGAGACGTTCCCAAATTTCACACCAGTTCCCAGATTTCACGATTGAAAGTTCAGGATATCGGGGAACGCGTTCCCAGATATCACGGTTCCCAGATATTATACGACACCGGGTTCATTTCTCCGCCGGGGAGAGCAGCTCTTTTTTCTCTTTTCTCTTACATACAAAATTTCTACCACAAAAAGGGGAGAAAGTGCTATAGTGACTGATATATATATATATATATATATATATATATATATATATATATATATATATATATATATATATATATATATTTTTTTTGTTGTGCTACTACTTACTGGGAGTACGTTTATATGCTTTGCATCTGTTCTGTCTTCAGAGGTGGGGCAGACAAAGGCATCTCAGAGCAATTCACTCATGTTCTCCAACGACGCAAATCTAAAATGCTACCGACATACCTTTCTTTCACGTATGTGAAAGATGCTATGTGATATGTATCAACTCTCCCTCCCCCATTCAAGCTGCGTAGAAGCTGACGAAAACTGAAGGGCTGGATCGCTTCAGTCTGCTTCCACTCCGGACTGACAATAAGACACTGGGGGGGGGGGGGGGGGGGGGGGGGGGGGGGGGGGGGGGAGGAGGGAAAGGATAAAACAAGAGGGCGGGGAGGAGGAGAAGAACAAAGATGAGTGAAAGGGAGGCGGAGAGGGAAGATAAAGTCAAAATGTGTGGGGGGGAAAAAGCGGAATAAAAGGGAAGAGAGAGAAGGAAGACCCCAAAGAGAAGCAGAATAAAAAAGAGGAGGTAAGGTAAGGTAATGTTGCTTATAGCCTAGCCGACCGCAAAGGGCATATCAGGGCTGTCACCACGTTAAAAAATCAACTCACAAGTCGTCAAAAAAAAAAAAAAAAAAACTTCACACATCTCTTTAAAATACATCTTCTAAAAGCGCACCAGAAACTTCATTAAAAATCTTTCTTACGTAAAATCTTAAATCAGTTGAAAAATTTTAATCTCTTTCAGAAACTCAAAGATCATGTCAGGTGGGACATCTCTGAACAGGGTTTTCATGGACTCGGCCGTAAAGTGTTTATGTCTCACATCGTGCAAGTCCCAACACTCTAAAAGAATATATGTTTCACTGTGAGTGGAACATGACATGGAATGCACCACGGAGCTTCTTCACCTTTTAACAGATAAGAATGGGTATAAAACGAGTGGCCTGTGTGCAAGCGGCACAGGATAAAAAGAGGAGGTGAATGGGGATGAAGAAAGTGGAGAGGGACAGGATGGGAGAAGACAAGGACAGGGAAGACAGGGAAGAGAAGGACTAGAAAGGACAACAAGGAGAAGAAGAAGACGAAGGGAAGAGAGGAAGAGGGAGGTGGAGAAGAAGGAGGAGCTGCGGAAGAAAAAGAAGCAGAAAAAAAAAAGACGATGATGATTACCTGAAACTAAAGTGATCCAAGACACAGGATTCGCCAGAAAGCTATGACATCTTTCACACCTCCCCCCCTCCCCTCCCCTCCTCTTCACCATCCCCCACCTTCCAACAACCGCCCCCCCCCCCCCCTTCTCTCTGCATTCTTTACATGGACACAGCTGTTTCCTAGATAATAACAGGAGCAGGGTTCATGTTGACTCAGGCTGTATTACATGGGAAATGTAACTAGTTTAACATAGCATCTCTCTCTCTCTCTCTCTCTCTCTCTCTCTCTCTCTCTCTCTCTCTCTCTCTCTCTCTCTCAATGACCTAAGACAAGAACATATATATTATTCGTGAATTTCATGCACACTCATCTCTGTTCCACGCCATGCTGCTTATGTCAATCACAAGAAAAATGCCCCCAGAGCAACGTTTACTTTTACATCTTTATAAAAAAAAAAAAACTTTGTTGTTTGTTTAAGGTCCATGAATGTGGTTACGGAATTTGAGGAACTTTGCAAATCTGCACAATCACCACACTGACGTGTGGGCATTAAAATGTGTAAACATTTGGATTTTGTGCAGGTTGCATTTTTAAAATACAACTCCTCCTCCTCCTCACCCTAAATGAGGCTATGTGGCCTTTATTGAAGAACGTTGCACTCTCCCTCGGTTTCTGCCTTGGTCTCTGTGTCTGTCTGTCTGTCTGTCTGTCTGTCTGTCTCTCTCTCTCTCTCTCTCTAAATACCCCAACCTCCCTCAGCCACCCCTCTTTCTCTTTCTCTCTTCCCCGTTCCAAATCTGAAAACGTTTCTGTCCTATTTTCCAAATCATATGCAATATGTTGTTCAGTCTTCGTCTTTTCCTCTTCTACCTATCGTCTTTATTTTGATTTCTATTTCATCTACTTCTCAATCACCTTTATCCTCATTTTGTTCTGGGGAAGCTTAACTTAAAATAACATGCTCAAAGAAATATGGATGCATGCTGAAATCCGATACCCAAACCGGAAATTAAACACGGTAACCACCCGGACGAAAAGAAAAGGACGAAATGAAAGGTTAACTGTAGTGTAGCAGGTCAACAGACAACACGGCCGACACAGCGGTCTACAATCTAACTTGTCGCCATGATAGATGTGTTAGTTGTGTGTGTGGTGTCCATCTCTTTTCAGGTCTATCGATCTGTCCTTTGGGAACAAAGTCTGGAGCCAAACAGCAAGAAAACACCGTCTTCTGCAAACTCTTCGAACTTTTCATCAAACGTTTGCCTCCTGGTTATCTTTTTCTTCGCAGTGTCTTTCTCTCAGCCTCACTTTTTCTCTATCTGGGTTTACACACACACACAAACCGCAGGCGCGCGGGAGAGAGTGCACACACACAGTGAGCCAGACAGGCAGATAGTCTCAGAGATAGATCTATAACAGATAATTGTAGAACAAAAGTAAGTATAAGCTTGCCCTTTTTTATTTTGTTGAGTTGTTTATTCATCTTTTTTTATGTATGTATCCATTTATTAATTCAATTATTCATTCTGTATTCATTTATTCGTTCGTCCATCTATCTATTTATTTGTTGTGTTGTTGTTGTTGTTTTTAGCCGAATTCCATACTTCATGTATCCAATTAAGGACTCTCGTTACAGCAGTCATTTGAGATCAGTGAGATGTGTCTTATTTTTAGACACAATTATGTCCCTTTCCAATGAGGTTGTCGCAAAGTATCCTTGAAGGGAGGCAATTATTTGTCATCTGATCGACAAGTCCAACCAGAAAGACAGAGACAGACAGACAGACACACAGAGATGGGGGGGTGGCAGGGAGAGGGATAGGGGAGGTCTTCCTCTATCTCACATTCCGCTGCATTCTTTTCTCTTTTCCCTTCTCTCCGTTTTTTTTTTCTTTAATTTTTTTTTATTTATTTTTTTTTTTAGCGTTTTCTTTCGTTTGTTTATTTTTCGACAGCAGTCATTCCCATGATTGGGCTTTGAGTTTCTTCGGGTTGGAAAGGAAGTTTTGTAACGTTCGCCGAAAATCAACGCGGTCATACACAACGGAAAACCAACACATTGTGTCCATAGGGGCGTTTAACCTGTTTCAGCAGGTGAGAGGGTTCACTCGGATGTTCGACTGTTCTGTCATTTGACGTGCCGCGTTCTCGTTTAACTGAAGGGGGAAAAAAAACCCTCCCCCTCACCCCCCCCCCCCCCTCCCCCCACCCCCCCCCCCCCCCCCCCCCCCCCCCCCCCCCAGCCCTCTTTCTCACTTCAGAAAACATTCTCGAAGTGTTGAACGTCTTTCACTCCCTATACGTATATGCAGAGATGTATATGCGTATGTATATGTTTATGCAGTGTCCTTTGGCTTGTGTTTCCGATATTTTTGAAAGAATGTGTCTCTAAACTTAGCATTTAGTCCTTCTTTGAAGATTACAAGAGACTGCCTCTTAGATTAAAGCTCGCTGGCACATTTTAGGAGCTACTGGGATTTGTGAAGCTTTTTTTTTTTTTTTTTGGGGGGGGGGGGGGGGGGGGGAGGAGACAATAGTCTCTCATTATTTTTTTTTTCAATCTGTGTGTGTGTGTGTGTGTGTGTGTGTGTGTGTGTGTGTGTTAATGGCTCATTTCCTGACTCGTTTATTTCGTATGTGTGACTGCGTGCGTGCGTGCGTGCGTGCATGCACGCATGTGGTGTGTGTGTGTGTGTGTGTGTGTGTGTGTGTGTGTGTGTGTGTGTGTGTGTGTGTGTGTGTGTCTTAATGGCTCATTTCCTGACTCGTTTATCTCGTATGTGTGACTGCGTGCGTGCGTGCGTGCGTGTGGAGTGTGTGTGTGTGTGTGTGTGTGTGTGTGTGTGTGTGTGTGTGTGTGTGTGTGTGTGTGTGTGTGGAGCTTAATGAAAAGGAATGGGCACACACCCAAATGTTGCATCTTTCAGTAAAAATTCTCTCTCTCTCTCTCTCTCTCTCTCTCTCTCTCTCTCTCTCACACACACACACACACACACACACACACACACACACACACACACACACACACACACACACACACACACACACACACACACACACACACACACACACACACACTACACACACACACACACACGCTCTCTCTCTCTCTCTCTCTCTCTCTCTCCACACACACACACACACACACACACACACACACACACACACATACAAGTCAAGTCAAGTCAAGTAAACTTTATTATCTCAATTTGAGAAATAATTTGTGGTCACACACATTCACAGCAAATAAACAATAATTTAGCCACATTACCCATTTTCTCACATATGACATACATTCATATAGAGGAATTTGGATTTCAATTAAACATCTTCTCGGTTCAAGAAATCAATGGACAGGGGAATAAAACTTTGTTTAAATCTGACACTTCTGCATTTAACCGATCGATATCTTCGTCCTGACTGAAGAA
Source organism: Conus betulinus (assembly GCA_016801955.1). Taxonomy (NCBI): domain Eukaryota; kingdom Metazoa; phylum Mollusca; class Gastropoda; order Neogastropoda; family Conidae; genus Conus; species Conus betulinus. Next base: position 1,165,565 of record JADBJO010000006.1, on the reverse strand, counting down.
GGTCATACTGATTTGCAAGGACGTGGGTCTGGTCACACGTAATCTTCTTCGCTTTACAACTAACACGGCACCTATATAGCTCACTCAGACTTTTTTTGTCTCTCACCAACGATTTTTCCTCCCACGTTCACCACTTTCTCAAGCACATTTCTGCTCTTCACAGTCAACCCCCACCATACCAACACATAAATGAGAAAAGTTAGAACAGATTCCAAGAAGCATGAATAAAATGTCCGAAGAATGTCAGTATTCACATGAAATGATCGCAGCTTGCGAAGACAATATAATCTGGTTTGACATTTTTTGTGGACATACTCAACATGGGATTTAAAATTCAGCTTATTATCTATAAAAGTTCCTAAATATTTGTATGATTCAACACGTTCTACTTCAGCACCTTTGATAAAAAGTGGTGGTACAGCTTTTGGATTCTTTCTAAAATCAATCAACATTTTCTTTCGTTTTTGTTACATTCAGATCAAGATAGTTATGATCGCACCAGTCAACAAATCTTTGAACCTCCTTGAAGTAAACAGAATCAGAGTTGGAAAGATCTACAAGTGCTGAGTCATCTGAATATTTAATGTACAAAGTTGAATCACTTCCTGAACAATCATTTGTGTACAGAGTAAAAAGCACTGGTGATAAAAACAGTACCCTGGGGTGCGCCAGTTGAATGACTCTGGAAGACGAAACAACACTTTGATATCGAACAGACTGTGTCCTCTGTGTAAGAAAATCAATTATCCAAAGAATGAGCTGTTACCCACATTTATGTTAATGAGTTTTCTTTGCCATCAGATGTGGTTGTATGGTGTTGAATGCTGATGAGAAATCAATAAAGAGAATGCGTACAAAGGAGGCAGGTTTTTTCGAGGTGTGAAAAAGCATGATGGAGAAGTGTGAGTGTGGCATCATCTGTTGATCTGTTCTGTTGGTATGCGAACTGAAACGGGTCTTGGTACTGTGTAGTATCTTTTAAAACATAACTGAGGACAATTCTTTCAAGACATTTCATTGCAACAGATGTGAGGGCAACTGGTCGGTAATCATTTAAACAGCTTGGGTTGCGTTTTTTGGGAACAGGACATACAGTGGCATTTTTCCATAAAACAGGAATTATACATGCTCTAAGTGACCAGGTAAACAAACGACTGTAAAACATAGGAGAGCTGAGAAGCACACACCTTCAACATTTTCCACAGATATTATCAGGGCCCATTGCCTTTCTCACATTTAAACGTTTGAAAAACAACTGAACATCATTTTCCTCAATCACAACAGAATCACTTCCATCAACATCGTTTTTAACATTGCTTTGGAGTTCTTCCTTCACTTCCTTTAATTCTTTACTAAAATCTTTATCATCAAATCTACAGTAAAAATCGTTCAGCTTTTCTGCAAATTGCTTCTGTTCTTTTGCTGTTTTTTTGTTACTAATATTTTGGTTTGAACATTTACCTGAACCTGATAAAACCTTTATTCCTTATACACACACACACACACACACACACACACACACACACACACACACACTTACACACACTTACACACACACGCACTCTCTCTCTCTCTCTCTCTCTCTCTCTCTCTCTCTCTCCACTCACACACACACACACACACACACACACACACACACACACACACACACACACACACACACACACTTACACACACACGCACTCTCTCTCTCTCTCTCTCTCTCTCTCTCTCTCTCTCTCTCTCTCTCCTCACCACACACACACACACACACATTCAATGCCTTAATAATTTTTTTTCTATCTCATCTCCCGTGCCCCTCCTCCCTCGCTCCTCCCCCCCCCCCCCCCTCTCCCCCCTCCCCACAACAACCCCATCCACAGCCACACCCAACTTTTCCTGACGCAAAACCAGCAGTCTACGCCACACCGATCCATGCCCATGAGCACAGCACACTGTAACCACTCAGAGGCAATGTTAACCAGAAGAGCGAACAGCAAGAATATTCGACAGGTCGCAAAAGAATGCTTCAGACAAAACGCCCGCAAACTGCAGTTAGGATCAATTCTCTATGGTTATCGCCCCTCTCCAGCCCCCACCAACCCTCCTACGCCCCCCCCCCCACCCCCTTCCTCAGTATTACCCCATCCCCTCCTCTCCTCATCCTCCCCCGAACATTGTTTACCGCTCTTTTCAACGCTCTTTCGCGACAGTCAAATCTTCTCTTTGTATTCAGCACATTTATTCACCAGGGCAGAGCAACTGATGCCCTCCTTTTCCTACAAATGATCGTTATTGTTCATTGTGCCAAATGTCCAGGTAACAAAAAGAATGCAGGTGTTTGTATGTCCGTCTGTCTGCTTGTCATCTTTTAAGTGCCATTGACCTGACGACTAAACAAGAACGTTGTTCCCCGATCCGGGTATGGATTAATGTAGTAAGCTGGGGGGTGGGGGGGGGGGGGGGAGGGGAAATCCAACATCTATTTCTTGGGTCTTTCATCTTCTTTCCTTGTCTGTTAATTGACCTATCTATCAGAAATCCATGGCAATTTAAGTATTGCTGAGTCATACATTAACTGACTTAAATATCAATTTACTTCTTTGATCTGTTGTCAGTATTGTTTCACTGATATTCTTAACATCTGAAATAGAAAGCAAAGGTGATTTGCAAACTATTGTGGTCACAGACAGACAGACAGACAAATAGACAGGCGGACGCAGACACAGACAGATAGACTAGCATACAATAAAAGCAAACGACAGTGAAAAGATCCATGGAATAGAAAGAAAGCAAAACAAGCCACCAACATAAACAAGACGCTCAAACCAACATTCACGCACCACCATCTTGATCCAACGTCGTCCTTTTCCTTTCCCTTCGCCCCCCCCCCCCCCCCCCCGCCTCTCTCTCTCTCTCTCTCTCTCTCTCTCTCTCTCTCAGAAAGTCATCTTTCTTGCGCTGCAACCCTGTGCTGTTCGTTTTTTGTTTATTAAATGAAATACTAATAAAGTTTATAAAAACCTTTCGGTGGTAGTCGAACCCTTTGGAAGGTAAATACTGACGTTTCAAGGCATAGGCCCGTTGTCAAAGTTAAGAGAAGAGGACAGTGTAGACAGGAAAGCCCATGTGAAAAATTGAGTGAGAACATCTCATTTAATCATTAAGTTGGACCAAAATACACTCACTGACCACTGTTCAGGTGTACTGAGCGCACACACACACACACACACACAGTTCACCCAAAGACACCAACACACACACGCGCACATACGCGCGCACCCCCCACCCACCCCCCACCCCCACACACACACACCCCCCGATCTCTGGGGTTCTGCCACACTGCTGATATCTTTGCATGACTGAAGTTGTGATACGTACCAACAAAATGTTGGCCCACTGGGTTGTTGTGGCCCAGGACATCTTCCAATAGAAGCTATTAATGCCATCAACAGTGAGCCTAAAGAACCAAACTTCTTTCTGTTAACCAAGATTCGCAAAGTTGACACTCCGGACGTCCCATTGTTTCTGCGTGCGCTTGCCCCAAAGTCATCATTTCTGATGTCCTGGACAAGATTCTCCAACCCCTAGTGGCCGCTCTACCCACGTACATAAAAGACACCAACGACACTCTGAGACTGTTAGAGGGTTTCTCCATCCCAGATGACAGCAGGGAGAGACACATCTTCACGATGGATATTGTGTCACTTTACACTAGTATCCCCCATAGTGATGGACTGCAGGCGCTGAAACACTACTTGGAGAAGAGTGACATCAAACACCTCTACATCCCTACCATCCTCCGCCCAGCAGAACTGGTTCTCTCCCTGAACTCGTTTGCCTTCCAGGACCATCACTACCTACAGACAAGAGGGGTCGCCATGGGCACAAAGATGGGGCCCCAGCTTTGCATGCTTGTTTGTAGGCTTTGTGGAGGAGCAGGCTCTCAGCCATTACACTGGAACACAACCAGCACTGTTCAAACGGTGTATTGACGACTGCCTTGGTGTGTCAGTGGGACCAAGGGAAGACCTGTTAAACTTCATCCAACACATGTCTAACATGTCTCTATTCCAGACTGACACACAATTACTTTTCATCAAAGATAGGAAGTTTTGTTGTTGTTGTTTTTTTTCTATAAAAACTTTATCCTTGACAAACTTCTAAACTCTAAACATTCTCTTCCCAGAAATACAATGCCTTTCCAGATGATTTCAATTCTAATCAGGATTTGAACTTTCAGCTCGCGAATGACGGGTTTGGCGGGTTCGGTGTCCAGTCCAGTCCCAGTCTTGTCATCCCCGTTGTGAATTGCTAGGCGACAGAGGCGACAAAGGCGACAGAGGCGACAGAGGGCGAGCTGTCCCTCACACAGAAGCTGAACACTGATGCAGATGGAGAAAGCGGCTTCCACGTTGAATAGAAATACGCTAAGCGACAGCAGGTACAATGCGGAAAAGGTCTGGGGACAGCTTGACAGCAGAAGGTCTTCAGAGAAGACTCACCCTCACCTCCCACCTGCCGGTATTCCAACTAGCGCCTCCTATGGATGGTCGGGAATGCGTGTGTGTGTGTGTGTGTGTGTGTGTGTGTGTGTGTGTGTGTGTGTGTGTGTGTGTGTGTGTTCGTGCGTGCGTGCGTGAGTGAGTGAGTGAGTGTGTGTGTGTGTGTGTGTGTGTGTGTGTGTGTGTGTGTGTGTGTGTGTGTGTGTGTGAGTGTGTGTGTGTGTGTGTGTGTGTGTGTGTGTGTGTGTGTGTGTGTGTGTCTGTCTGTCTGTCTGTCTGTCTGTCTGCGTGTGTGTGTGTGCTCTCTCTCTCTCTCTCTCTCTCTCTCTCTCTCTCTCTCTCTCTCTCTCTCTCTCTCTCTTCTGTTTCTGTGTGTGTGTGTGTGTGTGTGTGTGTGTGTGTGTGTGTGTGTGTGTGTGTGTGTGAGTGAAACTACCTCTTGCAAGACCCACATCGAGAACCTGAGATTCTCTGGCTTCTTATACGAGTACGTCATCCGCAGGGCACTCTTTGCACGCTAGCGGTCGGCGGGTTCGAGTCTCTTCAAGAACATGTCACTGCGTTCGGACCAGTTCAGAAAAGCCAGTCCTTTGGGTCATGGTCTTTCTTTCATGAGGTCCTATGAGCTAGAAACAACTAGTTCGCACACCACTAGGTCCTTGTAATGGTCTTTCTCTCATGAGGTCCTCTGAGCTAGGAACAACTAGTTCACTCACCGCTAGGTCCTTGTAATGGTCTTTCTCTCATCAGGTGCTCTGAGCTAGGAACAACTAGTTCACACACCGCTAGGTCCTTGTAATGGTCCTTCTCTCGTGAGGTCCTCTGGGCTAGGAACAACTAGTTCACACACCGCTAGGTCCTTGTAATGGTCCTTCTCTCGTGAGGTCCTCTGGGCTAGGAACAACTAGTTCACACACCGCTAGGTCCTTGTAATGGTCCTTCTCTCGTGAGGTCCTCTGGGGCTAGGAACAACTAGTTCACACACCGCTAGGTCCTTGTAATGGTCCTTCTCTCATGAGGTCCTCTGGGCTAGGAACAACTAGTTCACTCACCGCTAGGTCCTTGTAATGGTCTTTCTCTCATGAGGTCCTCTGGGCTAGGAACAACTAGTTCACTCACCGCCAGGTCCTTGTGAGTGTCCTTCTCTCATGAGGTCCTCTGAGCTAGGAACAACTAGTTCACACACCGCCAGGTCCTTGAAATGGTCTTTCTCTCATGAGGTCCTCTGAGCTAGGAACAACTAGTTCACACACCGCCAGGTCCTTGTAATGGTCCTTCTCTCATGAGGTCCTGTGAGCTAGGAACAAGTAGTTCACTCACCGCCAGGTCCTTGTGATGGTCCTTCTCTCATGAGGTCCTCTGAGCTAGGAACAAGTAGTTCACACACCGCTAGGTCCTTGTAATGGTCCTTCTCTCAAGAGGTCCTCTGAGCTAGGAACAACAAGTTCACTCACCGCCAGGTCCTTGAAATGGTCCTTCTCTCATAAGGTCCTCTGAGCTAGGAACAACTAGTTCACACACCGCTAGGTCCTTGTAATGGTCCTTCTCTCGTGAGGTCCTCTGGGCTAGGAACAACTAGTTCACTCACCGCCAGGTCCCTTGTGATGGTCCTTCTCTCATGAGGTCCTCTGAGCTAGGAACAAGTAGTTCACACACCGCTAGGTCCTTGTAATGGTCCTTCTCTCAAGAGGTCCTCTGAGCTAGGAACAACAAGTTCACTCACCGCCAGGTCCTTGAAATGGTCCCTTCTCTCATAAGGTCCTCTGAGCTAGGAACAACTAGTTCACACACCGCCAGGTCCTTGAAATGGTCCTTTTCTCATGAGGTCCTCTGAGCTAGGATCAACAAGTTCACTCACCGCAAGGCCCTTGTAATGGTCTTTCTCTCATCAGGTCCCTGAGCTAGGAACAAGTAGTTCACACACCGCTAGGTCCTTGTAATGGTCCTTCTCTCATGAGGTCCTCTGAGCTAGGAACAAGTAGTTCACACACCGCTAGGTCCTTGTAATGGTCCTTCTCTCATGAGGTCCTCTGAGCTAGGAACAAGTAGTTCACACACCGCTAGGTCCTTGTAATGGTCCTTCTCTCATGAGGTCCTCTGAGCTAGGAACAACTGGTTCACTCACCGCTAGGTTTTTGTAATGGTCTTTCTCTCATGAGGTCCTCTGGGCTAGGAACAACTAGTTTCACACACCGCTAGGTCCTTGTAATGGTCCTTCTCTCAAGAGGTCCTCTGAGCTAGGAACAACTAGTTCACACACCGCTAGGTCCTTGTGATGGTCCTTCTCTCATGAGGTCCTCTGAGCTAGGAACAACTGGTTCACACACCGCTAGGTCCTTGAAATGGTCCTTCTCTCAAGAGGTCCTCTGAGCTAGGAACAACAAGTTCACTCACCGCCAGGTCCTTGAAATGGTCCTTCTCTCGTGTGGTCCTCTGAGCTAGGAACAACTAGTTCACACACCGCCAGGTCCTTGTGATGGTCCTTCTCTCATGAGGTCCTCTGAGCTAGGAACAACAAGTTCACTCACTGCAATGCCCTTGTCATGGTCCTTCTCTCATGAGGTCCTCTGAGCTAGGAACAAGTAGTTCACTCACCGCAAAGTCCTTGTGATGGTCCTTCTCTCATGAGGTCCTCTGAACTAGGAACAAATAGTTCACTCACCGCTAGGTCCTTGTAATGTCCTTCTCTCATGAGGTCCTCTGAGCTAGGAACAACTAGTTCACACACCGCTAGGTCCTTGTAATTGGTCCTTCTCTCATGAGGTCCTCTGAGCTAGGAACAACTGGTTCACACACCGCTAGGTCCCTTCTGCGGTTTCTTCATTCCAACAGACCTGTTAAGGTCTAGTTCTCATGTCAGTACTAGAAATGATCGCTCTCTCGCTCTCTGTCACTCTGTCTCACTCTGTCTGTCTGTCTGTCTGTCTGTCTGTCTGTCTGTCTGTCTGTCTGTCTGTCTGTCTCTCTCTCTCTCTCTCTGTCTGTCTGTCTGTCTGTCTGTCTGTCTCTCTCTCTCTCTCTCTCTCTCTCTCTCTCTCTCTGATTGGTGTATGTGTGTGTGTCCACTCATTTGTACATACATACCGATGTTTCGGTTACATCTAGTATTAATGTTTTGAGTAGACTGATTTACTGGGAGATCATCCACTGAAATGGAGACTGGGAACTTATCCTCAAATCATTCAGATTCTCTCTCTCTCTCTCTCTCTCTCTCTCTCTCTCTCTCTCTCTCTCTCTCTCTCTCTCTCTCTCTCTCCTCTCTCTCTCTCTCTCTCTCTCCTCTCTCTCTCTCTCTCTCTCCTCTCTCTCAGCAGATCTCTTCCTCTTCTCTTTTATAGCCCAACCGGCCATGGAGGTCATAAATTATTAGAACTGCCATCAACCCTACTCTACCCCCTTCACCCCAACCCTCAACCCACCTCTCTCTCTCTCTCCTCTCTCTCTCTCTCTCTCTCTCTCTCCTCTCTCTCTCTCTCCTCCGCTCTCTCTCTCTCTCTCTCATCTCTCTCCGTCTCAGGTCCCCAAAGCCCTCTGCTCTATTCCAATTCTTATTTACGGCTTTGACGCGCTCGGAACATCAATCTGAAATATAATGAACGTGATCTGTACGGTCTGGTCTGATGGTGGTACATCTGTTCTTTACAGGTTCTTTCTGTTGTCATGGGCCTCCATATTAACATCAGTCCTTCGAATTTTGCTCGCTTATTTTTTTCTTTCTTATGTCCATTCTCTGTTTCTCTGCATTGCTCTGCTGTTTTGTGTCTTCGTCTTCATTATGTTTCCACCTCCCCCTCTTCCCTTCTTCCTTCTCCTTTTTCTTCTCTTAATTTCCATCTCTTCTTCTTCCTTTTACTCTTCTTCTTCCTCCTCTCTCCTTCACCTCTCCTCTTTTATATCTCCTCCTTCGTCTCTTCCTCCTCCTCCCCCTCTTCCTGTTCCTCCTTCCTTCCTCCTCTTTTATCTCTTCCTCCTTCGTCTCTTCCTTCTTCTCCTCTCCTCACCCTCTTCCGTCTCTTCCTTCCCCTCTTCCTCCATCTCCTCCTCCTTCTTTTTTCCCCCTTTCTCCTCCTCCCTTTTTTTTTTTTTCTTCATCTTGTCTTCCTTTTCTGTCTCCTTCTTCTCTCTCTTCCCTCTTCTCGTCCTTCCTTTTTTACCTCCCCCTTCATTCTTCGCTTTGTCCTAACTAGACTCCCTTTCTTTCTCCTCTTTCCCCCCCCCCCCCCCCCCCCCCCCCCCCCCCTCCTTCCTTCCACTCCTTTTCTTCATCCCCATCTTTTTCCTTCAGCCTACGTTGTTGTCGCTGACGGTGATGGCAGTGAGGGGTTGCCGTGGTGGTGGTTGTTGTTTAGTGCTGTTGAAGCAGCTTCTGACGTCCTGCCCTGTCTTTTGATCCTCCTCTTCTTTTTTTTTTTTTTTTTCTTGTCCCCAAACTTTATCAGCCAGGTTATTTTCATCTTCCTCTCCTACACGTCGCTTATTTCATCTCATTCTCTCTTCAGTTCTTCTTGATCCCGTTCTCTTGTTCCTCCTCCTCCTCCTCCTCCTCCTCCTCCTTCTCCTCCTCCTCTACTCCTCCTTCCTCTTTAAACTGCTCCTTATCCTACTCCTCTTGCTTTAGTCCCGTGTTTTTTCTAGCTTTTCCACAGGACTCGGAGGACTTTGCGAGTTCGCTGAAAATCAAGAAAAATGAAGTTTTCCTTTGAGTGACTGGGGGGGGGGGGGGGGGGGGGGGGGGGGGATTGGGGGTGGAGACGTTCGTGTTTACCCAGCACCTTCCTTCCCTCCCTCCCTCCGTCGCACCTCTCCCCGTCATCCCTCTTCGGCCGCGTACTCTTCTTAGCCAGGTCCGTACGTGAGTCAATGACCGCTGATCCGTCTCCATGCTGACTGGCTGGCACTGTCCCTCCATTCACGCCAGTTCCAAAAGAGACATGCGGGTTAGCAGACATGTTAAAAGGGCCCGATTTCTGGTTTCCTTTTTTTTTAAACAAAATCTTAGATAAATGTTAGCGAACCGTCAAAAAAAAAAAAACCAAACAAACAAAAAAACAAAAAAACGTAGACAAGCGTATCACAAGATAACATTTATTTAAGATTTGTTTAGATTTCCGTCTGCAGTCATCTCACTTTGCAACTAGATCTTCCTTTTTAAAAGGAAACGTGTCCTAAAATAAATCTTAAATAAATGTTAGCGAACCGCTAAGAGAAAGGTGGACAAACGAGTCACAAGACTGGACCTCTAAGATCTTCTTCAGGCAAGACACAAACAAATAGGACAATGAAAATGAACGAATTTTTCACTTAGCTTAGATCTCTTCAGCGCAAGGTAGGCAGGCGTTGAATCAAATATAATGTCAAACGTGTTCGCAATGCCGGCTCGAACATGTTCGCAATGCCGGCTCGAACATGTTCGCAATGCCGGCACGCAATACATGACACGACGACTCGAGGATAAAAGCAAAGAAATCTTGGAACATCCTTCACTATTTGACTGACAATACGTAACATCTTTTTCATCACAGTATCAAAGCCAATCAACTTGACGGTCACACATCAAAGGAATGATGTCTGATTGACAGGAGGATTTCGACAAAAATGCTGAAGTTAGGTATTCTCATCGAACCCCATTTCCACCCCTACCCGCAAACAAACAAAACCAAAGCGCTCCGTTCATTGGTTTTTGGTTTTACGTGCAGAAGTGCTTGTTTAGTGCTTTGTCGACTAAGTAGGACCTGAGAAATGGCTGACACACAGAGTCTGAGATTTTCCAGTTTGAAGACTCGCACACTTGCAGATGATGGATAGTCTTCTACTTTGGCAAGGGACAGAAAATCTTCCGAAAATCTGCTTGTAAGGCTTCGCAGATTTGAAAAAAAAAATATCAGGGCTGAAATTAGATTATTCAGAAACATTGAATGTATGGTTAAGCAGCGAGAAAACGGTCTTAAGATATTATATTCTTCGGATAAAAAGGTGGAACGGAATTCTCCTTATTAAAGATCTCAGAAGAGTCACAGAAATAAGCATGGAAAACAAGGTATTGGAATTTTTTTTTTAATGTTCAAAATATTCAAAATCCAGGCTGCAAATTATTATTACACCTGTGAGGAATGACATAACCTTCCCTGATTAGTAATAGCAGCAACAACCACCACCACCTCCACCAGCACCACCACCACCACCACAACAACAGCACAACAATAACCACTACCACAACAAAAACAATAATGAAGATGATTTGGAGGTCCTCTGAACAACTTATTTACACGGCGATGACCACTCTTCTCCGATTTTTTTTTCATTCCAGAGAATACTGAAATTCTATTCCTTAAGTCAAGTCTATCAATTATAGCAACAATTGATCTCTCTCTCTCTCTCTCTCTCTCTCTCTCTCTCTCTCTCTCTCTCTCTCTCTCTCTCTCTCGCTTTTGAGTGAGTGACCCCTACGTAGTTGTCTGTGCCCTTTTTGTATATACGTATATATTAGAAAAATATTTTAAATATTGCTTTAAAATTGAAAGTGTACCAACACTGAAAGGTTTTCTAGCAGATGAAGAACAAAGTACACAGATACTGGGACGAGCTTTGTATCAAATGAAAAAGATTAATAAAAAATAATAGGATGAAAAGTTATGAAATAAAAAAACAGCAATCAATCACACACACACACACACACACACACACACACACACACACACACACACACACTCGCTCTCTCTCTCTCATTATACAGAGAGAGAGAGAGAGAGAGAGAGAGAGGTTGGTAATATCTAGAATGAATTTGTACAATGTGCTTATCCTCTGAAATGGGGACTAAGGTCTGACCAACAAATCATTCAGACTCTCTCTCTCTCTCTCTCTCTCTCTCTCTCTCTCTCTCTCTCTCTCTCTCTCTCTCTCTCTCTGTCTGATCAAGTCATGCTTATTGATAGCCTAGCTGATCTCGGAGATCCTATCACAGTTGCCCCCGCACCATCTCCAACCTCCCTCCCAGTTCCTCCTTCCCTCCTACCCCTCTCACGCACAAGATACACGGGCATTAGCACGTGAACTTCATCGAACTCCGCAATCTCTCTCGATCCTGATCGATGGCTCTGTTGCGTTTTGAATACAAACATTGAACACGTTGAGCGTGACCCGTGCATTCAGACTTGATTTTCAAGCATCTACTTTCTGGGATACGTTCTAATTTCTCTGACCACCAAATGAAGCCTGTCCCTCTGTTTTGTTCTTTCTTTTTTTTTTTTTTTTTTCCTTCCTTTCTTTCATTTGTTTTACGTCCATTCTTCTTCTACTCTGTCCCTCCTTTGCTTTTGGTTGCTTTCGTTTTCTTCTCATCCGTTTCTTCCTTCCTCTCTCTGTACTCCTCCTCCTCCTCCCTCTTCTCTCCTTGTTCCTCTCTATTCTTTGCCCTCTCCTCTTCCTCATTCGTCTTCTCTTCAGCCTATCTTGTTGCCTTCTTCTCTGCCTCATCCGTCCGTCTTCTCTTCAGCCTATCCTTTTTGCCTTCTTCTCTTCCTCATACGTCTTCTCTTCAGTCTATCTTTTTTGCCCTCTTCCTCTTTATCTTTTTCCTCTAGCTCCTTTCTCTCTTCTTTCTTTTCTTCCTCCTCTTTCTACCTTTCCGTTCTAGTCTATCTTTTTGTTCTGCCTTTTTTTTTGTGTAAGTGGTGATGATGAGTGTGTGGTATGTTGCGGTTTCCAATTAGTGCTCTGGCTGTAAACCCTGCGCACTATCGTCTTATGGCGTAGGAGAAGTGGCGCAGTGTAAAACTCTATGGACTGTTACAGTGACTCTTTGATGGAAGGGAAAACTGAAAGAGTCGTTGGTGTTGAATTGTTATTGCTGTGTTGCTGCTCTGACGATGCTTTTGATCGTATTTCTTCTTCTTCTTCTTCTTCTTCTTCTTCTTCTTCTTCTTCCTCTTCTTCTTGTTCCTCCTCCTCCTACTCCTCGTCGTCGTCCTCCTCCTCCTCCTCTTCCTCCTCCTCTTCTTCTCTTCTTCTTCTTCTTCTTCTTCTTCTTCTTCTTCTTCTTCTTCTTCTCTTCTTCTTCTTGTTCCTCCTCCTCCTACTCCTCGTCGTCGTCCTCCTCCTTCCTCCTCCTCTTTCTTCTTCTTCTTCTTCTTCCTCTTCTCTCTTCTTCTTCTTCTTTTTCTTCTTCTTCCCTTCTTCTTCTACTACTTCTTCTTCTTCTTTCCAATCTCGCTCACTACTTTTTTTCATCTTCCTGCCTAGAAACAACTCGAACCAACGATTTCTTCTATCTGCCCGTGTTCACTTCAATGCCATCTCCGCCTCCTCCTCGTCCTCATCCTCCTTGTCCTGCCTCAGTCCCGGACTGTTCTGGCACTTTCACAAGACAAGAGGTCTGACTGGATCCGCGGAGAACCCACAGAAGTGATGGGTTCCAGACAGCGACTTTGGCAACTCTTATCTCCCCCACCTCACTCCCAACAACTCTCCCCCCCCCCCCCCCCCTCTCCATTCCACCCCTGTCTCGGGCAACTCTCATCTCCCCACCTCACTCCCAGCCACTCCCCCCCCCCCCCCCCCCCGCTCCATTCCACCCTGTCCTCTTCGGCTTCTGGCTCTGTCTGCGGCTGCTCTGGGGGCTGTGTTGAGAGTCAGTCCTTTGTATTTCAGCTCCCTTTCTATTGTCCTGCGCCAGGTTTCCTTCGGTCGTCCCCGTTTTCTTTTACCTTGGGGGGTCCAGCGCAGGGCTGTTCTGGGGAGTGAGCTGGGTGGCATGCGACAGACATGCCCTAGCCATCTCCATCGACGCGCCTGGATGGTGACCTGTATTGTGGAGACTCCTGTTCTAGTCCTCAGTTCTTCGTTTGAGATGATGTTCGGCCAGAAGATCCTGAGGATACGTTGCAGACACTTGTTCTGGAACACTTCCAGCTTTTTCTCAATGGCGACGGTCGTCTTCCAGCACTCTGAGCCATACAGGAGGACGCTGAGGACATTGCTCTTGAAGAGTCGAATCTTCGTTTGGATGCTGAGGACGGTGGATCTCCAGATGGGCCTGAGCATTGCGAAGGCTTGGTTGGCTTTGCTGATTCTGGCGTTGATCTCCTGGTTGCAGTCGCCGTCTGTGTGACGTCTGTTAAAGGATCGCTGACTTAATAAACAGACGTCTAGCGAATTACGTGTGACGGAGAAAGGGTTTCGGCCGATGCTGAAGTTTAAGTGGTACTGCCCATTCAGATTTCCATTTCTGCCCCCCAAAAAAACGAAGAGAATCAGTTAAGAAAAGTCGTAGACTGCAAGTGAGTCTGGCATCCAGCTAAAGAGTCGATCCGTAGGGGTGGAAAGGGGCGGGGGGGGGGCGGTTATCTTTAGGAAAGCAAAAACAATTTATGTCCAATAGAAAGCATTCGGAAGTGACAAACCCTCAGCAAAGATTGTAAAACACCTGTGTCCGTAGACATGAGGGCAATAACGATAACTCCAGATACCATTCATCTTAAGCTGTTGTTCGGTTTGACCATTTGTGATGAACCAAGTTTGTGAGGAGAAAAAAAATATGGTTTTTCCTACAGTTCCATTGAAGAGAGGCACGTGATACCTGTTTATAAATTGCTACTGAGGACCACCTTTTTAGCTCTCTTTTCCCACCCCACCGTTCTTTTTTTCTTCCAGTTTTTTTTTTCCCAGTTTAAGCAAGCATAGATTCCCATGGAGAGGTGTTGTATTAGGTATGCGGATCTATTAACGTCGCACGGGGTCCATGAGTGAATGAGTGAGTGTGTGTGTGTGTGTGTGTGTGTGTGTGTGTGTGTGTGTGTGTGTGTGTGTGTGTGTGTGTGTGTGTGTGTGGTGTGAGGGGAGGGGGATGGGGGAGAAGAGATGAGGGGGTACTGATGAGAGGCGTCTCTATCTTTCAGCTATTGGTGTTTTATGCTACTAGCCTGCTACAACTATGAACATGTTGTTTGGGTATGTTGGCCAAGGGGTAATATTGAATGGCTGTTTTCATTATTTGATGTGTGTGTGTGCGTGTGTGTGTGTGTGCGTGCGTGCGCGCGCGCGCGCGCGTATGTGTGTGTATTTATGTGCGTGTATGCGTCTGTGTGTATGTGTGTGCGCGCGCGCGTGTGTGTGTGTGTGTGTGTGTGTGTTGTGTGTTGTGTATGTACGCGCGCGTGCGCGTGCATGGGTGTGTGCGCGCGCGCGTGTGTACGTGTGTGTATGTGTGTGTGTTCGTGCGTGCGTACGCATGCATGCGCACGTGCGCGTGTGTGTAATTGTGCATGTGTGTGTATGCGCGCGCGCGCGTGCGTGTCTGTCTGTCTGTCTGTCTGTTTGCCTGTCCTCGTCTGTGTATATTTTTTTTATTGGTACTGCATAAAAAACCGCTTGGAACAAAACTCTTTTTCTGTCATTTTTACCCGCACATAAGAAAAAAAAAAACAACAGGAGATCCCAACGACAAACAACAACAACAACAACAACAGCAACAACAACAGCAACAACAACAACAACAAAAAAACCCTGCCTCCACAACTTTCCCGACAACGATAGAGAAAAAGAAAAAAAAAAAACTCACACCCTTATACATTCCACCCCTCTCTCTCTCTCTCTCTCTCTCTCTCTCTCTCTCTCTCTCTCTCTCTCTCTCTCTCTCTTTCTTCTCTCTCTCTCTCCAGATACCAAGCCTACTAACCACCATTACACCCAAGAAGGTCAAAACGAACGGGAAGCCATTCGAGGACCTCCCCCACGAAGTGCCAGCCTCCAGCCGGCAGCCAAAATGACGTCACCGTACGATGACGCGTCCGTGACGTCAGGCCAGTTCTACGACGACTACGACCCCAATGACGTGGACGAAGACGGACGGACGGGTGTGCGAGAAAGCGGGGCAGCTGGCTCCACCTGACGGTCAAGCCCATCGTCAACAGCGTGGGCATCGTCGGCATCATCCTCACTGTCGTCGTCCTCAGCAGGAAAAAACCATGTGCACGTGAGTGTCGGGAAAGGGGTCAAGGGGTTGGGGGTGGGGGTGGGGGGGTGGGGGTGGGGGGTGGGGGTTTCGTGGGGGGGAAAGAGAAGAGAGAAGCAGGGCGGTGGGGGGG
>JADBJO010000006.1:1115000-1142500 GCA_016801955.1 Conus betulinus | reverse complement strand
ACGTAAAGAACGGGATGGGGGTGAATACAGAACGACAGTCACAGGATTAGAAAAAGGCAGGATTCCCCGAAGGCCTGTACAGCAAGTGTTTAAATCATACTTTATTCCAGGTCTGGCAGGTAGCCATTGGAGAGACAACATATCATCTCTTTCTGCGGACGAATCGAGCAGCGGAAATGTTGGACGTGAAGGGGTTGGGATGGATACAGCAGGCAGACCAGACAGGAGAGAACTGCAGTGGAAGAGGGTGGATGCAGCAGGCAGACCAGACAGGAGAGAACTGCAGTGGAAGGGGGTGGATGCAGCAGGCAGACCAGACAGGAAAGAACTGCAGTGGAAGGGTTATGATGGATGCAGCAGGCAGACCAGACCAGAGAGAGAACTGCAGTGGAAGGGGGTGGATGCAGCAGGGCAGACCAGACAGGAGAGAACTGCAGTGGAAGGGGTTATGATGGATGCAGCAGGCAGACCAGACAGGAGAGAACTGCTGTGGAAGGGGTTATGATGGATGCAGCAGGCAGACCAGACAGGAGAGAACTGCAGTGGAAGGGGTTTATGATGGATGCAGCAGGCAGACCAGATAGGAGAGAACTGCAGTGGAAGGGGTTGTGATGGATGCAGCAGGCAGACCAGACAGGAGAGAGAGAACTGCAGTGGAAGGGGGTGGATGAAGCAGGCAGACCAGACAGGAGAGAACTGCAGTGGAAGGGGGTGGATGCAGCAGGCAGACCAGACAGGAGAGAACTGCAGTGAAAGGGGGTGGATGCAGCAGGCAAACCAGACAGGAGACAACTGCAGTGGAAGGGGATGGATGCAGCAGGCAGACCAGACAGGAGAGAACTGCAGTGGAAGGGGGTGGATGCAGCAGGCAGACCAGACAGGAGAGAACTGCAGTGGAAGGGGGTGGATGCAGCAGGCAGACCAGACAGGAGAGAACTGCAGTGGAAGGGGTTATGATGGATGCAGCAGGCAGACCAGACAGGAGACAACTGCAGTGGAAGGGGGTGGATGCAGCAGGCAGACCAGACAGGAGAGAACTGCAGTGGAAGGGGGTGGATGCAGCAGGCAGACCAGACAGGAGAGAACTGCAGTGAAAGGGGGTGGATGCAGCAGGCAGACCAGACAGGAGAGAACTGCAGTGGAAGGGGGTGGATGCAGCAGGCAGACCCCAGACAGGAGAGAACTGCAGTGGAAGAGGAAGGCGGCAAGTTGAGGAGTCGCGTCGGAAGACGATTAATCCCGAACAGAGCTAACACGCCGTAGTTGACAATAGCAGGACTGACGAGTCTGAGCAATGGGCTGCTGCACGAGGCAGTGTATTGTCGGAGGTGACACCGAGGTTCGTTGACCATGATATAAAAGGAATGGACGAACTGCCGAGTTGGATCGAATTAAGCAGGACAGAACAGAACTTTGGCCTTTTTGTTTTCGGTTTTTTTTCCTACGAACATAGCTTCACTTTTTATCAACCTTTACCTGCAGCTTATTCTGAGTTGTGCAGTTGTCTTTTTCATGTCAAGAAAGCAGTCTGACGCATGTTGCAGAAGACAGAGCAGATTTTCGGCAGCAGCATCGGTCTAAAGTTGGGAGCCGTTGGCATAGGAATGGTGCATGACATTATGATGGCTGATGATTGTGGTCAGCAGTGTATTACGTGAACAGAACAGGGCCGGGGACAGATCCCTGTAGGACACCATTCTACCTCCTTTTTTGAACTCAAAAGATAATTACCACTTTAAGTATAAAATAGAACCTAAAACGGCGTAAGAATACCTAGTTCAGAACTGTCTTTTAGGAATAATTTTGTTAGTTAG
Source organism: Conus betulinus (assembly GCA_016801955.1). Taxonomy (NCBI): domain Eukaryota; kingdom Metazoa; phylum Mollusca; class Gastropoda; order Neogastropoda; family Conidae; genus Conus; species Conus betulinus. Next base: position 1,140,686 of record JADBJO010000006.1, on the reverse strand, counting down.
TGGGTAGTACAATTATTTAATGACACATTCCGAAGATACACAGAATGAAAAACACTATAACATCTGAATGCTGAGTTCCTTACCTATGCTGGGTGCTCGAGATCTGTGAAAAAAAATTCATAAAACGTAATTTGGACATCCGGAGTACAGACACAATCCGCGAGACAAACAATTCAGTTCATCTTTAACTTTGCAAAAGTTTTTAGCTTATTCCTGGACGCAAAAAAACCCACAGGCAACCTGGTTGGAAACCATGGAAATGTTCAAAGTTAAAGTCTATGCTGAATTTGAAGTTTACATGGAATCTAAACCTCTGGACGTTTGGTTTACTCAAAATTTAAAAGAAGGTGAAGTGGACAAAATATTCTGAACATTCTTCTGTTGTTGATAGAGAAAATCTGGTCCCAGATAAACATAACATTCCTTTGTAGAATTGCTGTATTGAAATCTCTCACTTTTTCAACTTTGACACCTCCGGATATCGGTGTTCCACATTCCTGACCCCATCCCCCCACCCCCAGCCCATCCACGCCACACCTCCCATTACCACTCCCAAAGAGCTTGTTACTAAGCCCAACCTGTTGTGCCAACGATTCGTGGGGAATCAAAAAACAGACAGAAGAACAGCAGTTAAGAAAACAGCACATGGAAGGTTTGTATACCGAATTTCCCTCTGTGTCATCTTCGCTTTAATGTTCATCTGGTTACGACAACTTAAAAATGCAAGCGACAAATAAAATCAAGTCTGCACTGATATGTATCCATTCTTGAACTTTAAAACACATGTACCTTTTCCTTCATAAGATAGAACCTCAAACGGCTCACGAATTATTTGTTCAATCAATTTTGTTAATAATAAAATTGTGGTCAATGGCGCATTGTTAATGTTTTGAATAAGTATTCCGAAGCATGTAGAATGTAACACACAGTACAATTTATACGTTTACTTCCTCACCTAAGCAGGATACACAGGATCTGTAAAGAAGTACATGAAACATGATTTGACTGTACTGATTACAGATACGATCCGCACAACTACGCGGTACAAAAGGTGCAAGACTTTTCCCTGACATTCTGACAAGTAGCGATGCGATGTACAGTCAGTCAGTCAGTCACTCCCCTGATGTACAGTATTATTTGAAACAAAATCAAAAAAAAGTCAGCTGTAGAACAGCTTGGAAATGTTCTCAAAATGCAGCCAGTACGAATATCAAGTTGCAATGGCTTTGGTTCCAATTCCACATCAGACAATTGCCACAAACGTCGGTTTGAACGAACTGAGAACCGTCGGTAATGAAGACTGTCATTGTTCTGGACAGCCGTAAGATTCTATTAATCATTTTGACGTGGAGGAGGAATAGGTATTTATGTTTTTTTCGTAGAAGGCTTTATATGCAGAGAGACAGCCGTTTCATGATACTGCACACAGTTCGATCATTACTTTACATAGTTATTGTTTATCTTTTGTGTATTGATAATGTATATTTTTGTACATTGTACACATACACATTCATGAAGGGGTACGGGTGAGGCCTAACTGAATAAACCACATTCATACGTATTCTCTCTCTCTCTCTCTCTCTCTCTCTCTCTCTCTCTCTCTCTCTCTCTCTCTCTCTTTCCCAGTCCACCAACTGTTACCTGACGGCGCTGGCGGTGGCGGACCTGGTGGTGCTGCTGGTGCTGTCGGTGGACATGGTGACCGAGCACCTGGCCAGCTGCTACCGCCACTTGGAGGACTTCCTCTTCGCCTTCTTCCAGATTAGCACCATCGTGCTCAACATGGCGCTCTTCGCCTCCGTCTGGATCACCGTGCTGCTGGCCGTGGAGCGGTACATCGCCATCTGCCACCCCATGAAGGTTAGCACCAGGCTTGGGCGGAAGAGGATGGACATGCCCAAAGCGCGAACAGATCACAAGAGCGAGCCCAAAGGCGCGAATTCCCCATGATCCAAAAGCGCGACAGATCAATGTCTCAAAGCGCGAATTTTTCCCAGTGTCAAAACATTTTCTGTGCGAGGTCTACTTTTACTTGACCCCCCCCCCCCCCTCCCCCTTACCCCAGCCAAAGTGTTGAATGTGCCTTGGTAAATTCTTTTGCATCGTGTTAGGCTGATCGTGAAAGGTCCCAAGTGAATTCAAGAACTCCTAACTCACTTCAGCGGAAACTGGGTCGGGATTTTGTTGCTGTCTAAGAAGACCCGAGGACAGAACACACTTCGAGAAGTCCCTTTTATTTCGTTGATACCGTTTCAAACAATAAATCTTTTGAAAATACATTCAGTCGTAAATAAATCGTCTACAATACCTATGTAGAGGTCGAGGGAAGGAGGAATAAAGGAAACATCGAGAAACGGTCATGTTGAAAAGCGCAGTCGACACAAACCTTGGTGATTAAAATCCGCTCTTTTCGACGTTTAAATGTGGAGTTTTCTGACGAATCTAGGCTCGCGCACTTCGGTACGCGCTGAACTTAACCGTCAGAGAAGTTCGCGCTTTACGGGTGCACCCTTGGAGTGAGAGGGTGTGTGGGGGTGTGTGATTCATCGGATCATGGTCCTCTTTGTAGAGTCAGAGGTCACTGCATGAAGATATCGGGAGGCGGAGGTGTGCAGTGGGGAGCGGAGAGTTGGTGAGGTGATGGAGGGCGCGGTCTGTCCTTCGCCTTCCTGCAAGCAAAGAAGAGGATCGTCTGATTGGAAAAGAAAAAGATGGGTGGAGGCGTAGGAAATGTCACGAGAGAGTGAGAGGCTGCACGGGTGGGAAAGGAGAGGTGCTAGGTAATGGTAGAGGGGGTCTTTTTTAGATTAACACCCAATCTTTCTCCGCATGGCGTTTGTGGTCTCTGTCGGGGTCATCCCTCTGCTGACTGTTTAGAGATCCATCGTCCTCTCTCCTCCCAAGAAGATGACGGGGCGGGGAGGGGGGGGGGGGGGTTGAGTTGTGTGGAAGAAAGGTTCCTAGCAGCTGGAATTCTTTGACACATGAAATCAGGCACATCTTTTCTTATATGCAGCCTTCAAATTCAGATTTCAAAAATCTTTTTTTTTTAATCAAAATCTAAATATGATGTTTCAAAGTCCGGGTTGTGGACAATGATCAAATGTCTGAATGCGTGCGTGTGTGCGCGCGCGCGCGCGTGTGTGTGTTGTGTGTGTGTGTGTGTGTGTGTGTGTGTGTGTGTGTGTGTGTGTGTGTGTGTGTGCGTGCGTGCGTGTGTGTGCGTGCGTGCGTGTGTGTGTGTGTGTATGTGTGTGTGTGTGTGTGTGTGTGTGTGTGTGTGTGTGTGTGTGTGTGTGTGTGTGTGTGTGTGTGTGTGTGTGTGTGTGTGTGTGTGTGTGTGTGTGCGCACGCGCGCGCGCACGCGCTGTTGTTTTCTTGGGTACCGTGTGTGCGTGCGTGTGTGTGTGTCATCGATTTTTTTTTTTTTTTGGGGGGGGGGGGGGGGGTTAGTGTGGGCGTGGGCGTGTTGTGTGTACGTGTGCATGTATGCGTTTACATTGCAAGGGATGGGAGGGGTAGTAGGGTGGAGTGGGGGACATGAAAAGTGTATGAATGGTCACATAACTGTGAAGAGCGTAGAGCTATTGTAAGAGTTGCGCTACATAACAACTTGTATTATTATTGTTGTTGTTGTTGTTAAGGGTGTGTGTAGGGTATAGTGGGAACGTAGATCAGCGTCACTGTGCCCCCCCAGCCTCCCACCCCCCACCCCTCTGCTCTTCCCACTCTCTCCGTTTGATCAGCGGTCTTCTATGAACAGAGACGTCACTATCCCCGCGTCATCCTGGGAAGATGAGGGCGGGCGTGGGGGTGGATGTGCTTGGGAGAAGGCGATGTGTGGTGGGAATGTGGAAGGGGGTGGGGGGGTGAGACCCCCCCCCCCCTCCCCTCCTCCCCCACCTTCCATTGTTGGCCTCTGCCTTGGTCGCCTGTCATTTGTCATCCTTTCAACAACAGAAAAGGGAGCGGGGAATGGGGGGGAGAGTGGTTTGGTGTACGTGCACGCAAGCACGCACGTGTGTGTGTGTGTGTGTGTGTGTGTGTGTGTGTGTGTGTGTGTGTGTGTGTGTGTGTACGTGCTTGTGTGTGTGCAAGTGTGTGTGTGTCCGTGTGTGTGTGGGCATGAACGTACATTCGCGAACGCACCTGTATGTAAATGTACGTGCATGCATGCGTGAGTGCGTGCGTGCGTGCCTCTGTGTGTGTGTGTGTGTGTGTGTGTGTGTGTGTGTGTGTGCGTAAGTGTGTGTGTGTGTGTGTGTGTGTGTGTGTGTGTGTGTGTGTGTGTGTGTGTGTGTGTGTGTGTGTGTGTGTGTGTGTGTGTGTGTGTGTGTGTTGTTATATGAACGGAAGCGTCAGTGTGCCTGCTTGGGCGCGCCTGTCGTTGCTATAGTTGTTATCCTTCTGCGTGCATGCGCTTTGGGGTGTGTTGATACTACTGTTGTTGTTGTCGTCATCGTTGTTGTTGTGATGGCTGTGTTGTTGTTGTTGTTGTTCGTTCGTGCTGCTGCTGCTGCTGCTGCTGATGTCGTTATTGTTGTCAGAGCCGTTCCTACTGCCGTTGGTGCGAGCGCGTTTTGCGACAAAGCAAGATAAGGGTATTGAAAACAGCGTGGGGACACCACTGGAGAGAGAGAGAGAGAGAGAGAGAGAGAGAGAGAGAGAGAGAGAGAGAGAGAGGGGGAGGGAGGGCGGGCGGGGGGGGGGGCGAGGGGGGGACAGGGATGCCGATGGTGATGAAAAGACATACCATGGTTTATCACCCTCTGAAGGTGCCCAGACAGCAGAGCCGAGACAGAGAAGAGGGGGTGGGGCGAGGGAAGAGGACAGAGGAGTAGAAGAGTGTGTGTGTGTGTGTGTGTGTGGTGTGGATATCAATGTGGGAAGCGAGAGAAGGGAAGGGGGGGGGGGGGGGGGAGAGGAGTACAGAAAGGAGGTGCGGGGGGGGGGGGGGGGGGGGGATGTCTGGGTCATGGCCTCACTGGCTGATTAAGAAGCAGGGCATAACGGGGCCCCCCAGCGGACGAGAGATGGGGCCAATCCCCATGGCTCAGTACGACCAGGGTTTTTCTGTCCACACTGCCACTCCGCGCCCTGTTCTCGCCTCTGCTCCCTTTCGGTCAGCGTGTCCCTCTGCTCGTTGTCTCTCCACATATCTGTCTGTCCTCAGAGAGAGAGAGAGAGCCAGAGACAGACAGACAGACAGACAGAGGGGAGAGAGAGTGAAAGAGACAGAGACAATCAGACAGACAGACAGAGACAGACAGACAGACAGACAGACAGGCAGAGACAGAAAAAAGGCAGACAGTGAGACAGAAAAAAGACAGAGAGAGATACAGAGAGGGGGACACACAGAGACAGAGAGTCAGAGAGAGAGAGAGAGAGAGAGAGAGAGAGGCAGACAAACCCACAGACAGACAGAAGCAGGGCGAGCGAACGTGTGAGCAAGAGAGAGAGAGAGAGAGAGAGAGAGGGGAGACAGGCAGACAGACAGACAGACAGACAGACAAACAGACAAACAGATACAGACACACAGAAAGACAGACAGGTGGGAAAAAAAAGACAGAGCGAGCGAGCGAGAGAGAGAGAGGGGGGGGGGAGACAGACAGACAGAGAGAGGCAGAGACTGAGAAAGACACGGAGAGAGAGGTAGATACTGACAAAGACAAAGACATCTAGACAGAGAGAGAAAGACACACTGAACAGAGAGACAGACAGACAGAGAGAGAGAGTGGTGGGGAGGAAGTGAGGGAGGAGGTAGCACGAAAAGAGAGAGACACATGCTCAGGTCGGGCTGACAACACAGAAAAGTTGAGATAAGACAAAGGAGACCACACAGAATAAACCCTGACGCGCTGTAACAAACGCCAAAACATTAAAACCAGCAAATTAATGTCCATTGATAGCAATACATCATACAGACCCGCATGGTGCGTGAGAGATGGGAAGGGAAGGGAAAAAAAAAAGGACCGCCTTTAAAAAAAAAAAAGAAGCCAAAAATAAAGGAAGAAAAGTGAAAAAGAAAAAAGGAAAACAAAAAAAAAACATAGAAGGAAAAAAATAAAAGACAAAAAAAATAGTAAAGGCGGGGGTGGCGGAGAGGAAAAAAAAGGAGACCACACAGGACAGGAACAGCCAGCACAGTTAGGTCAGGTCCGCACTAAAGTGCTCTTTGTCGTGCCCTGAAAGACCACACAGGACAGGAACAGCCAGCACAGTTAGGTCAGGTCCGCACTAAAGTGCTCTTTGTCGTGCCCTGAAAGACCACACAGGACAGGAACAGCCAGCACAGTTAGGTCAGGTCCGCACTAAAGTGCTCTTTGTCGTGCCCTGAAAGCGCCTTTACCAGCGCCCTCTGAATTCCTTCATTCTGATTGCGGTTGTTGTTAGTAACGAAAAACGAAAGCATGATATATGTTGTTGCAGCAACTAAGCAAGCAGCTGGCCAATCCATCAATCATTTGATCAATCAACCAAACAACAACTGACCTACTACTATCCAACAAACTCGCCAACCATCCACACAACCACCCACCAAAAGAAAATTTGGGGGATTCAGGTAGGAACAAGACCCTAGGGCTGTTGAGCTGGGGATTAATATCCGGAGGTAATTATAAAAAGGGGGGGGGGGGGGGGGGGGGCACGAGAGTACTGACCAAGGAAGGAAGAGCAGAGGATACTGACCTGTTCCCAGAGAAATAAACTCAGCAAAAGATACGTTCACGCTAATTCCAAAACATAGTTAAGTTCATGCGTACCTGCGCGAGAGAAAACTGCCTTCCCGATTCGTCTCTAGTCAGCACTGGCACCGAATACCTGACGGTGAGAATCGCAGAGTTGAGAGTCAGCATGCCAGGTTCATTTCACCTGACTGTGCCGGAGCAGACAAAAAAAGCCATGGGTTTCTTTACCGTCAGAGGTGTATCCCTATGTAATCTGCGTCTACACAAACACGTGCTGCTCGCAAAATAAGATCTATGTGAGATGTTCAGTTTTGGGTTTGCTGGTATACGTTTTTCACGTGTTCAAATATCTCCAGCTTTCCGACCTTGAGTTTGTCCACCAACTTGCTCTCTCTCCCCCACCCCCATCCCCTCTTCCCATGTCTCTCTCTCTCTCTCTCTCTCTCTCTCTCTCTCTCTCTCTCTCTCTCTCTCGTAAGTTGCATTGTATAATTCTGTGAATGCCCCCCCCCCCCCCCCCCCTTCAGTATGGGACCATGGCTTTAAATCTGAATGAATAAATATTCGTATTCGTATTCGTCTTCATCTTCGTCTTCTCTCTCTCTCTCTCTCTCTCTCTCTCTCTCTCTCTCTCTCTCTCTCTCTCTTTCTCTCGCTCGCTCGCTCGCTCGCTCTCTCTCTCCCCCTGTTTCCTCTTATCAAAATAGAAAGAGGCCAAATTTCTATAAGAACAAAATATCATGCTTATGTTATGTCTCTCTCTCTCTCTCTCTCTCTCTCTCTCTCTCTCTCTCTCTCTCTCTCTCTCTCTCTCTCTCTCTGCTCGTTCTTCCTTTTTTGACATCTCGGTCGCTCATTTCTAAGTGATCGATGCACTTAGTTTGCTTCAAACGAAACGTTTATCCCCCGTAGAGTACCTGGCAGCAACAAAACGACCATTCCATGCGGTTTTACACACGTACAATGAAAAAAAATAATAAAGTTTATAAAAACCTTTTGGTGGTAGTTGAATCCCTTGGAGTAGGAGAGGAAACTGACGTTTCACGCCATAGGCCCGTTGTCAAAGTGAAGAGAGAAGACAGTGTAGACAGGAAAGCCCATGTGAGAATTGGGTGAGAACATCTCATTTAACTATTAATTAAGTTGGACCAACCAAATAAATGAGTGTGTGTGTGTGTGTGTGTGTGGGGTGTGTGTGTGGGGAGGGGGGGGGGGGGGGGGGTAGCTGAGTAGGAAGGAAATCCTTTTTCCCTATTAAGTTTTTACTTTTGTTACGATTTATATTGTTTACCATTTCCCACTGAAAATGAACGTTGACATTCTATGTTAGTTTTTTCTTTTCACGCGAGAGTTGAATTGAGCGATGTTAAAGAAGAGAAGGGAAAAGGGGGGAGGGGCGGGGGTAGAGAAAAAAAAAACAACTAAAATATTGCTGATAAATCATTGAAAGGTTGGTGGATGCGTGTAGGAGGTGGTGCTCCCTAAGGGGTTTCCTCTCCCACGTTTTTTCTTCCCTCAATCTTAGTCATTTATGATTATGAGTTTGATATGTAATTGATATGTTTATGATCTGTTTTCATATAATCTTTCTTTCTGCGCACTGTCCGCGTACTGCGCTCCTGTCAGCTCTAACTTTATTTGATTAAAACTACTCTTTTTGGGAAAAAAACTTTTTTTTTTTCATTTTACCACGAATCCTGCAGTCAACTTTTGTTTCTTCCTTGTTTACACACGTACGTTAACTGAGCCACAATCTTGATTTCTGCCATTTCTTTGAAAGACTGAAACGCTAGATATTCCGCGCTATTTATTGTCCGGCCCTTCAGGGTTTTTTTTTTTTGTTTGTCCATTTCATGGTGTTTATAGCCCAGCCGACCGTAGGGGACCACTTCCGGTCTGAACCGTTGCGCTGTTCTGGTTTGGCTGTGCCCGAAAGAACTGAAACGGTACACAGGAATGAGCGGTGGATGTGGACAAAGGAAATGGAAAGCGGTTTGACAAAAAGCAACAATCAACAAGCTAACAAACTATAGCGGGCAATGCTAGTCAGGACTGCACAATTTCCCCCATTAGACCAAACTTAATTCGTCTACCATCTCTGCGCTCAGTTCCTAACACGACCCTAGAGGTCAGCCGGAATGTCAACACCTTCACGGTCTCACCCCCGCACACCCCCCACTCCCACCCCATCTCCCATACACCCCCTCCTCTCTCTCTTCTTCCCGCAGGCCATGCTCATCTGCACGACCAAGCGCGCGCGCTACCTCATCGCCCTCATCTTCCTCATCGCCTTCGTGGTGCGCTTCCCCAACTCCTGGACATGCAGCTGGTGGAGAAGCAGATCTACGACAGCAACAACCGCTCGCTGACCAAGCTGGTGATGGAGTGGCGGCCCGAGGGACGCCTACGACAACACGGTCTACTCCATCCTGGTGCCGGGGGTCCTCTCGGGACTGCTGCCCGTGCTGGCCCTAGCCGTGCTCAACACGCGCCTGGTGGTGGAGATCCGCAAGAGCACGCGCTACCTGAGGTCAGCTCTCTTGTGCCACGGCCACCTGGCGTCGGGTTCTTGCTAAAGGGAGGAGGATGGGGGTGGGGGTGGGGGTGGGGGAAGGGGGGGGGGGGGGTGGGTGGAGAGGTGGGGTGGGGTGGGGGGGGGGGGTGTGGAGAGCCGATCCTGAGCGAAGTCATTGAAAGGCTTCGGTCAAGGCTTTTTTTTTTTTTTTTTTTTTTTTTTCACAGGCAGCCCATGTCTGGGTTCTCGTCATATTTTGTATTTGTTTGTTTGTTTGTGTATTTATTTACTTCATTTATGTGTACATTGACTAGTTTTGTTTTTTTTTATTTATGTCTACATCTATTATTTACTTATTTGTTTATCTACTTATATCTTTATTTATTATTTGATTGATTGATGTATCTTTTTCAGCTCTTTATTTATTTATTATTTTATTTATTTATTTATTTATTTATTATTTATTCATCTATTTCATCTCTTTATTTGTTTTCTTTATAGGGACTATAACATTTGCTGTAAGAGTTCGCTAGATGTGGTTGACGTTTGTCGGGAACTGACTTTTTTTTTTTTGCTAAGCAAGCAAGATGAGCGCTACAGCGGATCAAATTTGTGATCTATCAGCGTGGAATGTGTTTAAAACCAAAACGTGTGTGTGTGTGTGTGTGTGTGTGTGTGTGTGTGTGTGTGTGTGTGTGTGTGTGTGTGTGTGTGTGTGTGTGTGTGTGTGTGTACATATGAAAACGTTTCGCAAAAAAAAAAAAGAAACCAAACCGAGCGAGCAACTAAAGACACCTTAAACTGTTTAACCTGTTTGTTTATTAATGAAAAAAAACTTTTTGGACACGAAACTAATTTCAGATTTGATGGAATACTAGACATTTTGTGTTGCTGCTCGTGAAATTCTACATTTACCTATGGAAATTGAGAAATGAAATTCTTCAATCAAATGTATCAGTGGAATTATTTAAAGAGAGATACGAATTAGAAAAAATCACCTCTTCTGTTGACCAAATAACTACCAACTTCTAGGCTGGCTGGTATAATCTTCAAGAAGTAATGAAAAGTGAAAGCATTTTATAACGAAGACATGACCTTCATTTAAAGAACAACAAACAACAAAAACAGCGAGTCAACGAAAGGCTCTATCATGAACAATGCTCATACTGTTAAACGTCATGTGCTGGTGCCTAAAAATTTACTGTGTGTAACGACTTTAGTATATCTGACAGGCTGTTACTAATACTGTTGTTTCCCCCCTCCCTCTCTCTCTCTCTCTCTCTCTCTCTCTCTCTCTCTCTCTCTCTCTCTCTCTCTCTCTCTTTCTCTCTCTGTGTGTGTGTGTGTGTGTGTGTGTGTGTGTGTGTGTGTGTGTGTGTGTGTGTGTGTGTGTTTGAGGGGGGTGGGGAGGTGTTTGAGGTTTTTGGTCAAAAGTGTTACTAATCTGTGCAATGCTAAAATTATGTATATAAAGACTAGTCGAATAAAAAAAAATATTGATATAATGAAATAGAATGTCATGACTCTATCACTGTACGTCGTGGTGTAAATCAGCTCTGTCGTTATGATATCCTTACAACATTACGCCTCTCATGCAAAAGAGCTCATTTCATCGAGCCAGGGTCCAGATTTTATAACCAGGTTTGTCCAGAAAACCCAGTCAAACCAGCTTTCGCCTAGCACCGTCTGTCTGTCTGTGTGTCTGTGTCTGTCTGTCTGCTGTCTGTCTGTCTGTCTGTCTGTCTGTCCGTCTGTATATGTGCGCCTATGCTAAGTATATGCGTGTGCCTATGCGTAAAAGCAGGGGGGGATGTCCCCATAAGTGCTTGGTAATGCCCATATTATAGCTTATATGCTAGGCTTTTTGTCCGTCCCTCTCTATTGGACAGAGTATGTCTCTATCGATCTGAACTGCTATGCACGACCAGAAGTTACCACGTTTGATTCACTGTATGTCCACACACGTCATCTTGTCATCGACTATAGATTCATGAGGACACAACGGTCAAACGACGAACTGCCCCCTAACCATCTGCTGTGCGCGCTTAAGCTGGCATGCATACCAACAGTGTGGCTGACTACCCCTGCAGATCGTAGCAGCTTTTCCTCTGTAAATTCAGGATGGGATATTGTACGGAAGAGTGCTGCTGTGTTTGTCAGTATGTGTAGCCAGCCTGCCAAGTGAGTGTATCTCTCTGCTTTTCTTCATGGGGTAATGGTAATGGTAATGTGGCTTGTAGCCCAGCCGACCGCAAAGAGCCATATCAGAGCTGTTACCGCGTGAAGTCAACTCACAAGTTACCAAAAAAAAAAAAAAAAAAGAAAAGAAAAGAAAAGAAAACTCTTTCACACAACTCTTTAAAACACAGCTTCCAAAATTACACACGGAAATTTTCTTAAAAGTCTTTCCTCCGTAAAACCTTAGATCAAATGAAAAAAATGTGTTAATCTCTCTTTAAAAAAAAAAATCACATCATGTGGGACATCTCTGAACAGGGTTTTCATGGAGTCTGCTGTAAAGTGTTTATGTCCCACATCACGCAAGTCCGAACACTCTAAAAGAACATGTTTCACTGTAAGTGGTACATGACATGGAATGCACCACGGAGCTTCTTCGCCTTTTAAAAGATAAGAAAGGGTGTAAAACGGGTGGCCTGCATGCAAACGGCACAAAACTGTTTCTTCTTTTGGGCCGCCTCGGAAACATGGTAAAAACTCTTTCAGGTTTGGACGGATTTTTAAATAGTTTGTTATGCGTCTGCGAATTCCCTTCCTCTCGCCAGAGGTCTTTGATATGGTCTCCATGGAGGCTGAGCCTCGTGCAGAACAGCCTTTTCAGCATTGAGGTGGTGACGTCACATCACTCTCAACATGGTGGCTGGTATAAACATTTGTACTCACGAGTCAGGAAAATCAGGACTAAATGTAGTTAGCCATCTGGCTTTCAAGAGTCTCATCGTTAATACATGACTGATCGTAAACACGAAAGGTCTTCAGTAATATGCTCGGGACTTTGCGACACTTATTTGTCATGCTCATGCTTTATTTCTTTTAAGTATTTTCTTGTGTCAGTAAGAGTTCTGAAGGCGTTAATATTTGGTGCTCTTTTCGTTAAAATGGGTATTTTTTTTCCATAAGATGCACTTCGGTAAGAAAAGAAACATATCGTTCCGTCAGTACGGCGATATTCAACTAAAACGTTGTCTGCATTGCTTCCTAGGTCACAACTTGATGATTTGAAGAACTCATGTAGAGTAAGTCATCGATACGTTTCAAAATCTGGAATCTTGGGATAGCATCACCCCTGCTTCTCCTGGCCTTCTCGTCATACTGCGACTGTAAGTTTTGAATCTTAATTTCCTGCACATTTTGAACCAGACTGGTTCAGTTAATAGAAAAAACAACTTCTTAAGCTGTAAACCATGATTTCTTGAACATTTTGAATCAAACTGGTTATGTTGCTGCAAAAACTGACTTCTTAATCTGTATCTAGAAACAGAGACTGCGTTGCCTCTTGGCTCGGTGTCCTCTATATAAACAGCTCATCCCCTCTGTCCCCCAGGTATCACCTGGCCATCGACTCCCGCATCCAGTCCATCATCTCGCACGAGGAGAAGAAGATCACCCTGATGCTCATCTTCATCGTCATCGCCTTCTTCTTCTTCTCCAGTGCCCCTACATGATCTACACCTTCATCACCGCCCTCAGCGACTACTACTTCAAGCACCTGCCCCTCCAGCAACTGCAGGTCAACTCACTGTCTTGGTTGGCTACTCGGTTGGTTGTGTGGTTGTGGTTGTGTGGTTGGTTTTTATGCTCATCAGCTAACCATTCTGAACGGGGAAGGGCAGAAGGGGATCAGGTGGTTTATGCCTCCACACAAGCAATGTCAGATCAGCGTCTGCATTACAGAGGATGAGAGACTGGTGTATATGACCAGCTGTATTCTGTATTCTGGGCATGCGACTTCTTTTTGACATTTGCAGCTTAAAAAAATGCCTTAGAAATTCTTATTCAATTTTGTGACACCACAAACCGCCATCAAATCGGGCCAGCAGTGCCAGAGTTACACATTGCTGAAGAAGACATCGTCTCCACAATCAGACCAACAGCATCACAGTAACAGTCTCTCTATTATTGATATTATTATTATTATTATGAAAACTTATATAGCGCCTATTCTCGGATGGAGACAAGCTTTAAGTGCTTTACGATCCACACTCGTTTACACAACGGGCTGCCTACCTGGGTAGTGCCGACTGAAAAGCTGCCAGTTGGCTCTTCATTCAGTCGTTTCCTGGGTCATCCAGTCCATATCATTTAATTTCGTTCACTCAATTTCCTTACTTCCTTCATTCTTTCCATTTCTTACGCAGGGTACATACTATGTGTAGCGTGTCTTCCATACCAATGGCCAAACTGGTCTTCTCTTCCGAAAGTTGGTGATGGAATTTTACGTGTGCACAAGATGTTATGCGTGCGTTCATACACAGAACCTTGGTTTATAGTCTCATTCGAAGGACTAATTGAGATTCTTAAAAAAAATACATTTCCGCAAATCAATCAGTTAAACATAATGTAAAGAAATCAAAACTCTTCCTCACAACTTTTAAACACGGACTATGCAATCGATCAGCAATTGATTATATTTTAACACATCATAAAAAGAAAACGCACTGCAAAAAAAACTCGGCAAACAAGGTTTTAAAAACAAACAAAGAAAAGGCTCAGGTTTTCTTAGAAACGTCCTTGTTCAGCAAGTAAGGTGGATAACTAACGAGAGTTATCTTCTCTCGTCTTCTCTACTCATGTTCCTCTTTGCCTGTAGACGGAGGACCCAAAGCTCGAAGAGCTGCAGTGTCAAGTGTTCGTTCCATTGATTGGATCTCTTTTTCCACTCCCGCCTGAAGTCAGCCCTCTTTTCCGACCAGGCAGAATGGAAGTCTAGCGAAATCCCCAAGTCAATAACATTCATCCGCGAATTCCACTTCCTTTCTGCTCCAGTTCAAAGCTGAGTGGTACACTGACTGCCTGCACTGGTGTATTCCATCTTTCTGTAGGCCTGTTTAACATGGACCCTCACAGCAAACCTGGAAAGAAGAATCCAAGCCATGGAACTGCCATGTCCAAGCAAGGTACTAAAACCACATCAGATGTACTGATTACATCATCACTGATTACATCATCAGGCAGCACAAAGAACCACACGAAGGTCTGCTAACATCAGTGAAGGAAAGAAAACTGCGTTGTATGGCCATGTAGCTTCAGCCAAATGTTGAGGAAGAGTGACGGAGGGGAAGACAGAAGAAGTCGACAGGCTGACAACCCTGTAGACAGACAGGGAAACCATTTGCAGGAGCCCAGGCCTTAGCACCAGCCCAGAGAACTGGAGGAACCGGGTGAACTGTTCTTCAGTGTGGCTCCGATGACTCCCCATGACATTGAAGGGTGAAGAAGAAGACAACGACGAAGGTGACGCTGACTTGGGACTCGTTACGTGGCGGTTAACACCATTATCTGTCATGGGTTGTCAAATGGTCGTTAATGACATCATTCCAGGTTCTAGAGCATTAACAACAACAACTTGGCTTCCTGTAAACAGCCTGGCCCGGCTAAGATTCCAAGACATGACGACAAAGGTGTGTCACACGCCTCAATTGTCTTGAAGGGTGCATATCATTAATGGAGGGGCAAACATTACCACTGAAATTAAAAAACAGGTTGATCATGATTTCTTAAGCTTATAAAAGAGAAATAAGTGCATGACTGAAAATTGAAAGAGAAGAACAGTGTGACATATCAAAAGTAGGTAGACAAAGGAGGGGGGGGGGGGGGGGGGGGGGCGCTAATCAGTCGATCGATCATCATGTTGCTTGTAGCTCAGCCCACCGCAAAGGGCCATGTTAAGACTGTCATTTCGTCGAAACACACACACACACACACACACACACACACACACCTCTCATCGAAAAACGTATTTTCTAAAAAGATGCTTCATGCTTTGAAATCTTTCTTCTTCCGTGAAATCTTAGATAAAATAAGAAATGTTTCTCGCTTTTGGGGACGCGAATATCACATCGGGTGAGACATCTCCGAACAGGATTTTTCCTTGAGTGTGTTGTTGTATGCTTATGCCTGACAGTCGTGCAATTCCCACCATCCCATGAGAACCTGTTTTGTAGTGTGGTGTAGCCTACGTGGCATGGAATGCACCATGGAGCTTCTTCATCTTTTCAAGATACGAGTGGGTGTAAAAGGTGTGACCGGAGTGTGATCGGCACAAGTTTCTTCTCTGAGAGCACCTGCGGCACCTGTTAAAAAAAACCTCAATAGTTTAGATAGATTTTAAAGAGTTTGTCATCGGTCTGCATGTCCCAGTCTTCTTGCCAGAGGTCTTGGACACAAATTTGAGCTTTAGTTTACATGTCGGTGAGAGAGAGAGAGAGAGAGAGAGAGAGAGAGAGAGAGAGAGAGAGAGTCTCAACTCTTTATTTGTAGCGTTCATGGTAAGTGAATCAACCTCTTATTTGCCTTGAATGCCGACATGTCCAGGAAGCCAAACACAAGTATGTTGTAACCATCACATTTCCGAGAAGTGTGCAGTGCAGTCACACATTCACAGGCTGAGAGTGCTTGACTGACGTCACGGCCAGCAATGCCCTCCAAAACAGAAAAGGGGGGGGGGGGGGGGGGGGGGGGGAACTATCAAATGCTAGTCTGCTTTCATAAATCTCTCTCTCTCTCTCTCTCTCTCTCTCTCTCTCTCTCTCACAGAGTCTCAGTCTCTAACTCGTATGGAGCTATGTATGTCGTCAAGTATTATTAGTATGTGCTATGCACAATCTAGAACAAAATGTGGAATTTAATAACAAATTGTTGCTCACTGTTTCAAAATGCGAGAGTGATGAAGCTTGCAAGGCGTTCACTCCATCTCCAAAATGCCGCTGGGATAGGTTTCCCTCCTAATTAAATGTTGTCCTTCACGTGACGATCCGAGGGGAAAATGATATATTCTTCAAAAGTTCTGTAATCATACGGACGCCATGCAGATGTAAGTCTTCTTAGCAGTAACAAATGCAACTATGATCTGGAATTCATGAGCGCGCATTACAGTTAGCAGACGATTCAAAGGATACCGTTTGGTTGATTCGCAGTTATTCAAATCATTTCAAATGTCCGCGTATGAGGATTTCTTTCTTTTATAATATTCACACACCTACAGAGTGGGTCAAAGCCTTTTGAAGAAAAAAAAAAAAGAAAAAGAAAAACATTTCGAGCGTCTAGAGCAAAATCTGGATAAACAGACCTTGTTTGTCGAGGGCAAAGGGTTTGGAGTTTTGATTTGGGGATTAGATCTCTCTCTCTCTCTCTCTCTCTCTCTCTCTCTCTCTCTCTCTCTCTCTCTTTTCTCTTCCACTGTCGCGCGGCCTCCATCTTCCTCTTCTCCCCACTTCACCCCCACCCCCCTTTGCACTCTCCTCATTCTCTCTGACGAACCCAGGCAAAGCAAACCCAAACTCCTCAAGCTGTCAACACCCTCCCTCTGCTCCCCTTCCTTTGCACAGCGTTATCTGACAGCTATGCGGGGAATACGTTGTTTGTTCTGCCTTCTGTTTGTTGTTGTTTGAAGAGGATGATCACTAGACAGAGTATCCGTCAGCGTCACACTGAGCACAAATGCACGCACGCACTCAGCTCAACATTCGCTCCATGCACACGCAGTCGCTCCAAACAACCAGAAGGCGCACTACAATTCCCCCTTCTCTCCGGGGATAATTTACTAAACGATAATCAACTTTACCAGCATAACAAATCTTAAGTAAATGTCAGCGAACCGCCCAGAGAAACGTGGACAAACGAGTCACAAGACAACACACAACGCGTTTCGACCTCTTAGGTCTTCCTCAGGTGAAACAAAGACGGACAAAATAACGAAAATGCACTTAGCTTTGATCGCTTCAAATTGCTTCTGAGTTCAGCGCAAGGAAGAAGAGGAAAAGATCTACCATTTACTTGTGGATAGCTATGATCGACATCTTTGCATCATGTTCAGAAAGCATCACACTGTAAAGATTTTAGCCTTCCTTGCGCTGAACTCAGAAGCAATCTGAAGCGATCAAAGCTAAGTGCATTTTCGTTATTTTGTCCGTCTTTGTTTCACCTGAGGAAGACCTAAGAGGTCGAAACGCGTTGTGTGTTGTGACTCGTTTGTCCACGTTTTCTCTGGGCGGTTCGCTGACATTTATTTAAGATTTGTTTTAGATTTCCGCCTGCAGTCGTTTCACTTTGCAACTAGATCTAACTTTACCAGCATACACAACAGGTTTGTTTTTTCTAAGAATTATTTCCTATTCCTCCTCTCCAGTGGAGGTACAAACATTCCACAGATCCACTAGCTGGGACCAAATTTCATCTCATTATACGCAGTAATTCACAAGTACACCTTTTACCGGTTTCTCCCCCTCAATGGAGAAACGATTTATACACTTTCCAACGAAGAATCAAAGATGGATTAAAATACAGGGACAATATCTGAGATCCGACCCAGGGGGACAATCAAAAATCATAGTGGGTCAACATGACAAACGCTTTCAAAGTTCTCTCACGACTGCCCGCAGTCGTTGTCCCCTTCAATTAGGTTCTCCAACTCTGGAGACAATTAGGTGCTGCCACAGCACTGGAGTCCAAACACTTGTGCGACCGCCACAGTCGTCTATCCCATTACTGGTGCTGCCACTGCACCAGGAAGGGCTGAAACGAATGAAGTCCGTGTAAGTAATCTATTTCAGAATCTGAATAATGATAAATCCTTTCCCCTTTTTTCCCTGTTCTTAACTCTCTCTCTCTCTCTCTTTTCTCTCCCCATCTGTCTATACCTCACCTGGTAATGGCAGATTGCAGGTGAATCTCGTTCTGCAGTTCCAAACAACCTGTCTGGTCAGTGTCCCCAAGCCATCTCCTTCCTATACTTTATTTTTCCTTCCTGCGCTCTTCCTGAGTACATATTCAGTGAGTACTCATCTAACTCTACGCATTACCAGCCCTTGGTTACTTGACCAATGGACAACGTCCGTCCATTTCTCCTGAGCGATTCAACAATAATCACCCTACGTCTATATCCACCAGCGACACCGATCACACTGGTCAGGCCACGTAAATTTGTCCTTTCTTTTACCTTTCCTTTTCCCTACCTAGGGAAATGCTTTATATCAAATAAGGGCGTACGCGACGGAACGTCACATGTCGCCATGTGAGGCTACGTCACATGACAATGAGTTAAACAAGATGCAAAGCATATAAATGTACTCTCTGTTTATCTTGAATACGCGTGAGATATATCCATAAAGAAAAAAAAACGTTTCGGGCCGTTATAAATGTTAGTAACGGCTATTCTGGTAAACATCGGCCATCATCTGTGACCCATAATGAACATACCTGCAAATTTTCAGAAAGATTGGCCATGCACTTTCTGAGATATTCCATAAAAAGAAAACCGTTATGGGCCGTTATAGCCATTACTAACTAATATAACTGTAAAATGAAACGTAAAGCATCATCCGTGACCCATAATGAACATACCTAAGATTTTCAGAAAGATCGGCCCAGTAGTTTCTTAGATATTCCATAAAGAAGAAAAATCGTTATGGGCCGTTATTGCCGTTACTAACGGATATAACTGTAAAATAAACATCGGGCATCATCCGTGACCCCATAATGAATATACCTACAAATTTTCAGAAAGATCGGCCCAGCAGTTTTGTGGAACACGAGTGGAACACATTTTGACCACGGACGGGCACACACACACACACACACACACACACACACACACACACACACACACACACACACACACACACACACACACACACACACACACACACACACACACACACACACACACACACACACACACACACACACACACACACACACAGAGAGAGAGAGAGAGAGAGAGAGAGAGAGAGAGAGCATTTCTTCGTTCCCATTGTACTATAAGAAACTGGGAGTACGAAAAGGCGTTACATCGCACCTTTGTAGCACACGCATTTGTCAGTCAGCTTCTTTCATCTTACAATCTCACAATTTTTTTTTCCCTTCAAGAACGACGGTTCAAGGGTACGCCCCCCCCCCCCTCCCCTCCCTAAAGCCCGCTTCCTACCTCTCTTCCACTCCCTCCCTCCCTATTTCCACTATTGGAAACATCTTAACTGTTTCAATGCTAATCTAGCGAGAGAGGAAAAAGCCACTGTCTGTCAGCTTCATCGCTCAATCTCTGCGCCCTTTCATGTTATGCTCCAGTTTGACTAGAAGAGCCTGGGTGATGTTGGGAAAACACAAAAGACTGTTACAGCTTAAAACTGCTCACGTTTTCTTTTTCTGCTGACTCAAAATCAAAGAGAATGACTTCAAACATGACAGGTTAAAAGACTCTACAGACACCAATGACTCTGGGAAATTGTAACAATCCGTACGCATGGCCATGAAAGGGTTAAACTGAGAGACTCATCTGCTTCCACGTGAAAGCCAATGTTCCCGTTATGTTACCCACAAACATCTTTTAGATGTGTGTTCTTCTTTATCACGATCTTCTGTCCTTTTCTTCATCCTCCCCCCCCCCCCCCCCACATCCATCCCCCCCACACACTTTGATGTGGAGTGGAATGTTCATGATCTCCCAGGCTGGTGTGTGTCAGATCCGACAAGGACGTTACAAAATCGTGGGGACTGTGTGTGGTGGACTCTAGAAACACAGAAATACCTGGCACGCATCTGAATACCCCGGGAGAGGAGATGGGCACCGCCGTGGCTGTCCCCATGACTGACCTCTAAAATCTCTGAAGTAGCAACGTTGCTGGTCATGGTCTGTCGTTGCCCTTTCACAACCTGTCAGGGAAGGCAACATGAACTGCGTCCAGTTTCCCAGTGTGAAGATTTACATGGCCGCCACTTGTCTTTCCTCAACCATTCTGTCTACAGGAGGGTTTGCTTCTTATTATTGTTATTTTTACTACTACTACTACTACTACTGCTGCTGCTGCTGCTGCTGCTGCTGCTGCTGCTACTACTACCACTACTGCTGCTGTGCTGCTGCTTACTACTACTACTACTACTACTACTACTACTACTACTACTGCTGCTGCTGCTGCTACTGCTACTACTACTACTACTCCGATTACTACTTTTTACTACTATATACTACTACTACTACTACCACCACCACCACCACCACCACCACCACTACTAGTGCTACGACTATTACTGCTATTACTTTTTCTTCTTTTTCTTCTTCTCCTTCTTCTTCTAAGCGAAATATGTTGCTTTTCATGCGGAAAAAATAACCCCCTATTGTGAGAAAAATATGGCCTTTTCAATGACATCAGTAGCCCTTTTTTTCAGCGGAAATAACAGTGTCTTTCTAGTGTCCGGTTTATACTGTTATAATTAGCCAGCCACTTGGCACTAAATTTATTAAAGACCATAAAGGAACTGCTAAACGTTTCTTTTTAAAAAAAATCTGCATAGGGAAATCAGACCCTCCTCTCTTTTCCAGGTTTACATTTTTTTTTAATTGTTGGTCAAAAGTATTTACGATATATCTAAAACAGTAAAAGTTCATTTACACGCTCTTCATCTTCGCTAAAAGAAGGTCTTTACAAAATTGTGACTTTCCATTTTCAACGAAAACTTAGATAAATTATTATCGCCCGAACAAACGATGTCCATCTCAAAAAGTAAGTATGCCATTGACTGTCCAGGAGAACGACGAACCTCAATTACACAAGCGGTTGGCTTCATTTGTAATGTATTAAAAACCAGGAAGATAAGAAAGAAAGAAAGAAAGAAAGAAGGAAAGAAATGACAGAAAATGAACCAAAGAAAAACGGCTGGAAAAAAAAACGAGGAACAAAAACGGTTTGTTTTTGTATATCAAAAAGCCCACTAATACCGTTTAAAAAAAAAAAGGTTACAACCATTTTTTTTCGTTGTTTTCCGAAAGAGTTATTCCCCTGCTTCAGTTCACTCCTCTGCTTATCTCCTCTTGCAGCCCATGCATGACGTGGCCCTGATCGTGCTGGCCGTCAAGTCGTCCTGCAACTTCATCCTCTACTGCTGGTTCTCCGAGAAGTTCTGGACCACCTTCAAGCAGATCTTCTGCCTCCGCCACTGCCTGCCCGAGCAGCCCGCCCTCCGCAACGGCCTGGCCAACGGCCACAACGGCTGCTCCGCCAGGGGCACTCACCGCACGTCCTGCTTCGTCACCAGGGAAACCACCTGCTAGACGGGGTTCGCCGCTGGAGTTAGGAGGGGGGGAGGGGGGGGGGGGGGGGGGGGGGGGGGGGGGGGGGGACGAGAGTTCCCGAGATTTCCCGAGCTCTTTCTTCTCCTCCTCCTACCCACCTCACTTTCGCCTCAGCCATCCACTGACCAATCGCCCTTCTTTCGTTGCTTCATCGTCGTCGGCAGAGACACCGTTTGCACCCGGAGAAAGAGGTCATGAGGACCTCCTCTCTCCACACTCCATCTCTCCTACATCTACCTACACAACAGCCCGCTGGAGAGAGAGGACGGGGGGGGGGGGGGGGGGGGGGGGAAGATGAGTTCCCTGTGCCTGTGACCACTGCCCTCGCCCTCTTCTTCATACCCCCCCCCCCCCCCCCCCCTTTTCCTCACATCAGCAGGCCCTGTGCCGGACAGTGAGCACAGGGAGGCTGAGAGTTCCAGAGAAGCTGGGACCGGTCAGCTCTCCTCCTCTCCCCCCCCCCCCCCCCCCCCCCCCCCCATCTGTTTCCTTCCCCCCACCGCACCTTCTCCCCCCACTCACCACACACACAAGAACACGACAATCATTGTTCCTTGTGATTGGTGACCCGGACGGTAGTACGAGCTCAAAGTGAGCAGAGAAAGGCGGCGAGTTGTGAACTACAGGGCCACACAGACCTGATGATCTGATTGCCGACTGTCTCTACCTTTCCTGCTTACCCAAACTAGGTGTAACGAGACAGCAGCTTGAGGGCAGTTTCTTTCTATTTTCCAACAGACGTGGAAGAGGTGAATAACCCCCCCCTCCCCCCCCCCCCCCCCCCCCCCCCCCCCCCCCCCCGCCAACTCACGCACATAGACACATCACCCTCAGTCTGAGCAGGCGATGGGCATGACGGCTGGACCTACAACAAAATGTCACTCTTTTCACATCCATCTGGAGGCGAGGCAAGGACGAGAGTTCCTGAAAGATGGGGCAACTAACACTTTAAAAAATGCCTTTTCTTCTGCTTTGCCACCAAAGTTTAGTTAGTGATGAGTCAAACGACATTCTATGTGACTTGTGTGACGATACATATATAACCATGTCCGTGGGCATGAACTGTAAGGTGGTGTCCTAGTGGTGCACTTCATAGTATGGTTGTCCCCACACTGAGTGATGAACGAGTTACCAAAATACGGAACACGGATTTTCTCCCCCCCCCCCCCCCCCCCCCTCCCTCTTTTACGTCCTGCTTCATCATCTGAGACATTCAAAAGGGTGGCTGGGGGTAAATGCGGGGAAGGGGAAGGGGGTCCTCCTCTACAATATCAAGATGAAGATTAACGAGAAGGAACCGACCGACACCCACAATGGCCGCCAGACACTCAGATGTCGCCGTCTTGCCTTCCTTTGCCACCAAGGAAACCTTGAGTCAGATACGGACAGAAGGACAGAGTTCCCGGGAAACGGGATCAGTGAGGTGATCGTTGTTGTCGCTGTTGTTAATGGTGTTGTGCTTTACTCGTGCGTTCAGTTCTAACTTCTCCAGAATGGTTTTTGTGATTCATGAAGTCTGCAACCATCAACAGAAACAAACTGTACATAAACGGATCCCTGTGGCACAGAATGAGGGGGAGGATCCTAGATCCCTCATCACACAAGACCAGCAGCTTTTCTTCTTGTGGACAAGATGGCTGTTTACTGCCACTTTGACTACAATCCAGCCCATCTCAACGGCTCCTTTCAGAGTTGTCAGCACGAAGAAAAGAAAGTCTTGTTTAAAGAAAAGAAATGCTCATACGTAACTGTGTACACTATCCTATAACAGCTAAATTTCTTTACAAACTGAAGGCATATAAAACTAAGTCACAATATATGCGTCAGCCATTTCACTCGAGTTTTCGCCACAAGGCTATAAGAAGTGTTTTTGAAAAAAATGAATGAAACTTGATGCCATAAAAAGACATAAACAGGCTACACTGGCAAAGACACATGGCAAAATGGACAAGTGATGTTCATGTGTTCACAATGATGAATAAACTATGTCAGCTCTGTGCGACACGCTGAAAGCAGCGTCATGGTGTCGTCACCAGGAAACCTACCCAGCCCACGTTGAAGGACGAGAGTTACCGACACAATGGGAATCGGTGACGTTCGGGGATTTCCGCGTGTGTTGTTTTCCTTTCTTTCTCTTTCTTTCTTTCTTCTTTCTTTCTTTCTTTCTTTCTTTCCTTTCCTTTCCTTTCCTTTTCTTTTCTTTTCTTTCTTTTTTTTTTTTTTTTTAAATAAATCCAGAATGCCGTCTGTACCCCTGCTGCAACAGGTAGAATGACATCTACGTGTGCGTTCGCTCAACACTCACCGTACTCTCTGCCCCTTCTTGACAGACATTTTTCACATGTCAGAAAAGGCGAGAATAAAGGAGAAAAAAGCAAAGAAACAAAAGGGGAAAAAAAAGGACTGGTGTTGTTCAAAGGTGGGATCAGAGATTTCAAAACCCACCGCATTTTGGTTGAGATGGGTGGGATAAAACAGTCTCTGATTGGTTGAGATGGGTGGGATAAACAGTCTCTGACTGGTTGAGATGGGTGGGATAAACAGTCTCTGATTGGTTGAGATGGGTGGGATAAACAGTCTCTGATTGGTTGAGATGGGGTGGGATAAACAGTCTCTGATTGGTTGAGATGGGTGGGATAAACAGTCTCTGATTGGTGCGGTGGGTGGGATAAACAGTCTCTGATTGGTTGAGATGGATGGGATAAACACAGTCTCTGAAACCGTCAACCTGTGAAAGGCCTGTGTTGCCAGATGACCGGCTTGCCCGGCTTTTCTCTGTATTTCTTTTTTTTTTTTTTTTTTTTTTTTGCTGTGTTGTGCCAAGTCTCCATACATATAGCTCTGGTCCTGTGTCAACGTCTGCTGAATGCTGTGACAACGGTTAAAGGCGGGATCAAGGACTCATAAGGCTTGTTCAGCCACGGTTTTCTTTTAACGCAAGGTAAGCATGACACATTACTGTAAACTTCAACGACAAGGACACGTACCCACAGACTGAATGTAAAAAAAAAGGTTTATATAAACAGAACACATCCCCACGCAGATAAACATGTCTTTTAATCACTAGGGCCAAAGTGTGCTTCTTGTCGAGTACCTCTTTCTAAAAAACTATCTACAAGGAATTAATAAACAAATATCATCAGCTTACGGTCTTCGCTCTACGCACACAGAAATTCTAAACAAAACGGGAGCAAAAACACCACACACAAAATCCCATTGGATCTTTGGATCCCCCCCCCCCCCCCCCCCCCCCCCCCCCAGCTCCCCCCGTCTCTCCAGCCTCTTTTTCTTTTTTCCTGATTGTTGTCGGACAGATAACGAGGGGTGACAGTCCCTAAAACGTGAAATGAGTGAGATGTTCATTGATGTACCTTCATCAGATCCACACCAGTCAAAACCAAGCCTTTGTGGTATTTCAACTGTTGGTCATTCATTCATTCGTTTATTCGTTCAGTCATTTATTAGATCGTTCGTTTGTTCATTCACAGCCGCGTATTCCGTCATTAAATCTCACAGTATCGTAGGTGTATACCATCACCCTTCTCTCCTCCTTTCAAACAAAAAATCCCTACCACTCAATTCCCACCGGGATAGTCATGTTCCACACGTGGCCTTCAGCAACCCCCCCCCCCCCCCCCCACACACACACACACACACATTACCTCACACCTCCGCCTGTCAGTGCTATACAGGGGTGTGGGGTGGGGAGTGAGGGGGGAAACCAGTCAGAGATGAGTTGAAATGAGGTCATTGATAGGTGGTGGTGAGGGGAGGGGAGGGGAGGGGAGGGTCAGACATGTATTACCGTGACGACGACACCACAGTCGAGTCTTGGGGAATTCCAGGTTCGTAATCCAGCACCACAACAGCCTTCACTCTGGCAGGGGAAGGGAGGAGTATGTAGACGGGGAGGGGGAGGGGGGAGGCCGTGGTGTGATTGACTGGTCCCCCCCCCTCCCCCCCCCTTGTAACTAAGACTGGACAAACGATGCCCACTGGCCATGAGGAAGGAGAGATGTCATGGAGGTGGGGTACACAGAATGGATGGTATGTGAAAGTAGGAACAGAGTAAAAGCGGTAGCGCAGCAGCAGTAGGAGCAGGAGCAGGAGTAGGAGTAGTAGAAATCGTAGAAGAGAGAGAAAAAGAAGACGATAAAAGACTGAAGTAGAGAAAAAAAAAG
>JADBJO010000006.1:1102500-1110000 GCA_016801955.1 Conus betulinus | reverse complement strand
CAAGGTTCAAAACTGCTCAGTTGTTTGCGCAGATGGCCGTTTTTTAATCCCACCATTCAAGCACGAGTCCAGAGAACAGATCTGGTAGTAGTGATGTCGTGACTTTTCGTTTATTTTTGTTGTGTGTGTGTGTGTGTGTGTGTGTGTGTGTGTGTGTGTGTGTGTGTGTGTGTGTGTGTGTGTGTACGTAAGAACCATGCCACCGGCCCACCATGGCCTACTCTCCTACGAAAATGGAAATAGGATTTAACGTGCAAGCAGGGTTTTTTTTTTTTTTTTAACTCATAATTCATTTGCTCATCCTTTTCAACGTATGCGTTCACACATAGGACATCGTTTGCAATTTAACCGAATTAAAAGAAAACTCTGAAGGATCTGGAATGGTGTGGACTCCGAACAGAAAAACCTCCCGCAGCTGAGCTCTCTCCAGCCGGAATTAAACGTAGGACCCTTGGACCAAGAGAACGAGGCTGTAATAGCCCATTAAGCCAACCCAGCCCCTCGGGGCTCTGGCCGATTTGGCGCCTGTTCAACTGGGAACCCCTCAGGTTCCAGTTGACGGCATACGCCCCCCCCCCCCCCCCCCCCCCCCCCCCCCCCCCCCGACATTGTCCATTGGCAGACCAATAGATCAGGATCAAACCCTCTCTCTCTACTGACCTCAGAGCCAGGGTCCGCTCTGCAGGACACCGCTACAACGCCCCCCCCCCCCCCCCCCCCCCCCCCCTCCCCCCCCCCCCCCCCCCCCCCCCCCCCCCCCCCTTTTCCTAACTGTAGCTCTGACTCCGTGGTACAATTCTGGATGGTGGCGTTGAAGATGGAAAGCGGGAAGAGGAGGGTTTGTGGGAGGAGGGGATGGAGAGGACGGGGGGGGGGGGGGTAGATCTCAAAGGGGGAGAGGGGGAATATTGTTATCAGATTGACTGACACAGTTTTTCCTTGTTCAGACCGACGTCATCGCTTGCCTATTCGAGACACGTACAGACAGTTTAGTAGATATTATGCTTGTCTGACCGCCTGTGTGTGTGTGTGTGTGTGTGTGTGTGTGTGTGTTGCGCGCGCGCGCGCGCGCGCGCGTATGTGCGTGTGTGTGTGTTGTGTTTGTCCCTATGTGTGTGAGCGTGCGTGCGTGCGTTCGTGCGCGCGTGCGCGCGTGTTGTGTATGTATATATGTGTATGTGTGACCGTATGTATGTGTGCGTGCGTGAGTGCGTGCGTGCGTGCGTGCTTGTGTGCGTACGTGGGCGTGTGTGTGTGTGCACTCTATATGTGAGCGACCTTGCGTGTGGTGAATACGTGCGTGTTGGAGTGTCTTTTAACCTGCACAGTAGACAGGCCTAACAGCCATGCCCATGCAGATGGCCTATTTCTATTCATGTATGCATTCTCACGTCGTAGTCTCCAACAACCTTCTGCTCAGTCTTCTTTCTCTGTCCATCTTGATGTATGCTGCTCATTTGACGCGTTGGCCACTCGGCTGACGCCATCGCTACCTTCAAGCATCTTATTTGGAGATCGGAGACACTTCCTAATTGGCCTCTGGTTTCCATTTGGCGTGGGCTGCTGTGTTGATACACACGCACAGTTCCGTTTCAGCGCCCACCCACTGTCAGCCAGTCTAACCCGCCGCTATCTAACATCTGGCCATCCGAAAGGAGCGGAGTGTGTCCATGCACACAGCAGGGGGGCTTTCTGTCCTTTTTGTTTTTGTTTTTTGTTTTTTTTTTTTTTTCAAAGAAGCATTCTGAAAAAAGTGTTTTCGTTTTTGTTTGGGTGTTTTTGTTTTTTGTTTTTTGTTGTTTTTTTTTAAAATCAAAATCTGGGTTTATTCCCTCATTCAAAGCAATCTTCATTGCCCTATATTTGCATTTTGCCCGATTTTGACTAATTGGGAAATGAATGCTTACAACCTGTCACCCTCTCTCTCTCTCTCTCTCTCTCTCTCTCTCTCTCTCTCTCTCTATATCTATCTCTCTATATATATATATATATATATATATATATGTGTGTGTGTGTGTGTGTGTGTGTGTGTGTGTGTGTGTGTGTGTGTGTGTGTGTGTGTGTGTGTATGGTGTGCGTGTGTGTGCATGCATGCGTTCGTGTGTGTGTGTGTGTGTGTGTGTGTGTGTGTGTGTGTGTGAGCGTGCGTGCGTGCGTGTGTGTGTGTGTGTGTGTGTGTGTGTGTGTGTGTGTGTGTGTGTGTGTGTGTGTGTAGATTGAGAGGGGGGGCCATGGCAAAGAGCTTGAAAGACATGTCGATTCATGGAAACTGTCACTGCAGGGAACAATAAGCCTAAATGTCGGTTTAATAGAAATACAAAACTTCAGCCGGGAAATTATATTTCTCAGCTTCTAGATGTATGCATATACCCATCAAATAAATTCTGTAGTACAGTCAAAAATTACGAAAAAACTTAGGAGAAGATAGTGAAAAACAGAATTTGTAAAGAATGCCAAATGGGAAATATTGGCGATGACTTCAACGTTATTCTTGAATGGTCTAAAAGAAAAGAAAAGTGGTACTTAAAAACACTCTGTGAACATATACTATCTCTATCGTCGAAGTGCAATTTGGTAACATACTTCACACTGGAAGAGACGTTAAAGCTAAGAC
The DNA here is from genome assembly GCA_016801955.1 of Conus betulinus. Classification (NCBI taxonomy): domain Eukaryota; kingdom Metazoa; phylum Mollusca; class Gastropoda; order Neogastropoda; family Conidae; genus Conus; species Conus betulinus. The sequence goes on along the minus strand of JADBJO010000006.1, from coordinate 1,107,386 downwards.
AGGCAAATCCGCAAAACATGGGAAGGGCATTTCAATTGTTCTTGTATTTGAAGATGATTGGGGTGTTTCTTTCATTCTAAATAGGTCCATTGTCTATCAGCGCAAACGCTAATACTGAGAATTGTTTATAAATGCAAACACTAATACTGACAATTGTTTATCAGTGCACACTGGTTTACGTTTATTTCGTTAACCCGTTTTTGTTTGTTAGATAAATGTCCCACATTTACCTGTTCGATTGAAACACTGACTTTTTTTTTCTTTTACATCCTCCATACCTCGAGCAGGACTGAAGGCTAAAAACTTCTTTTCATCTATTTCAGTATGACTGGCGCCGAAGTACACGTGCGATTTCAACACGCTTCTCATTTCGATTCCCTGTTTCACAGAGCTCCCACTCCTAGTAGTGCCAGCTATCCACAGGGTCTCTTCATTGATGTGCCTCTCAGAAGCCACGCGCCAGAGCAGACAGTGCCCTACTCCTGAAAGCATGCTGTTCAGTTGTTAATCCAGACTAAGTGAACTTTCCCTGCGACCGGGAAAGACGATTGAAGTGACTTTAGTACATCACATCAGGGGCACATTATATGACTTTCCTGCCTTATAGCAGTTACCAAACCTTTAGCCTGATTGAAGTGACTCTAGGACATCACCAGGGGCACATTATATGGCTTGCCTGCCTTATTGCAGGTACCAAAGCTTTAGCCTGATTGAAGTGATTCTAGTACATCACCAGGGGCACATTATATTATTATGGCTTGCCTGTCCTACTGCAGTTACCAAAGCTTTAGGCTCAGGCTTTAGCTCGCATTATTTCAAGTGTGGGATGGCCTTGGTGTTTTACTCGGTGGAAAATCGTGTGCGCTGGGAATTGTCCAAACGTTGTGCCTCTTGTGTGTTGCATTGTATCAAAGTGTGACGTACGTTGTTGATCACATGCTGTGAGGAGTCAATGTGAAAACACCATGACAACACGAAGGGTACAGAGTCCTGATTGAGAATCCATCCCCCTACCCCACATCCCCCATCCCTCTCTCCCCCCTTTTCCTCTTTTCGAAAGACACTACTATCAAAACAATAGAAAAAAATCCGGTTTTTATTTTCTTACAGAAAATCAACGTTCTGTTTTTTGCTGGGAAAGTCTCTTTCTCTTCGTCATCTATTCTCCTCCCCCCCCCCCCCCCCCCCCCCCCCCCTCTCCCTCTCACCATACACAATGCTCGTATACTTATCCGTTTGTAGCCAAAAATTCTTTGTTCTTGTTGTGCTACACCATCTCTTAAATGTCCAAACATTCTTTGTTCTTGTTGCGCTACATCATTTGTTTGTGTCCTAACATTCTTTGTTCTTGTTGGGCTAACCATGTCTTTGTGCCCTAACATTCTCTGTTCGTGTTGCACTACACCATCTGTTTGTGTCCTAACATTCTTTGTTCTTGTTGCGCTACACCGTCTGTTTGTGCCCTAACATTTTTTTGTTCTTGTTGCGCTACACCGTCTGTTTGTCCTAACATTCTTTGTTCTTGTTGCGCTACACCATCTGTTTGTGACCCAACATTCTTTGTTCTTGTTGCGCTACACCGTCTGTTTGTGTCCTAACATTCTTTGTTCTTGTTGCGCTACACCATGTCTTTGTGTCCTAATATTCTTTGTTCTTGTTGCGCTACACCATGTGTTTGTGTCCTAACATTCTTTGTTCTTGTTGCGCTACACCATGTCTTTGTGTCCTAACATTCTTTGTTCTTGTTTGCGCTACACCATGTCTTTGTGTCCTAACATTCTTTGTTCTTGTTGCGCTACACACATGTCTTTGTGTCCTAATATTCTTTGTTCTTGTTGCGCTACACCATGTCTTTGTGTCCTAATATTCTTTGTTCTTGTTGCGCTACACCATGTCTTTGTGTCCTAACATTCTTTGTTCTTGTTGCGCTGCACCATGTCTTTGTGTCCTAACATTCTTTGTTCTTGTTGTGCTACACCATGTCTCTGTGTCCTAACATTCTTGTTCTTGTTGCGCTGCACCGCCTCTGTGTTTTTTCTTTTCTGTGGATAGAAACTCTTATCTTCGTATCTCTCTAACCCCAGTTTCTTCCCAACCACTCATTCTTCTCTCCGTTTAAGGATGGACTTTTTTTTTTTTATAATCACATGCTGTGTAGGCAGCAGCTCTCCGTTTTCCAGGGCCTAAGTGTTGGTATTGATCCTACGTCGTCACTCGTTCGTCAGTTACATTCCTGACATGAATTTCATCTGTTGAATATACAGTTGTGTGTGCTCTGAGGGGTTTTTTTTTTTTCTATTCGTTTTATTTTGTATGCTGTACAGTAACTCATATTACCTATGTATCTAAAGTTGCTTACATCCTATACGCTCAATGTCAGAGAAATTGCGACACAGTACCGTGGGGTGGGATGGGGGGGGGGGGGGGGGCGGGAGGGGAAGAAAACCACACAAATAATCCTGACGTCACAGATCTCGCAAAGGGGGGGGGGGGGGGGGGGGGGGGGGGGGGAGGTGGAAGACAAAAAAACAGCACACGACGCTTGTTCTTGATGGATGACCGAATCGCGTCCTGGAATAGCCTCCCCTTGTTGCGAAACTCTTCACAAGTTAAGACTTGTAAATTCCATGAGAAATCGGTTCTAGTTTTGAGGAGTTTCCTTGTACATGCAACCTCACCAAGAAGATATTGTTATTTCTTGTTGTAAGGGGGTGGTTGGATGGAATAGTGTCATACAAAGTGCCCAGTGAGTTGCGGTTGTTTTGAGTGATTCATTTTCGCTCCATTTGCTGATTGTCCAATCCTTTGAAGCCTTTACAAATATGACGACGCCCTTTCAGCTCAGATTGAGGTCAAGACATCAACACATCCTCATCTTCGTTATCATTATCGTCTGCCTGTTGTGTTGCCCAAATGCCCAAAATACTGATTTGTTCTGTACATAGCCAAAAAAGTATCCACAAATATGGCATTGCACGACAAGCGAAGATTCAAAAACGGATTTTCAAGCTTTAACGTTTTGAAAGAATGGTGTACAATGTTTACATTATGAATATGAATTTATTACGGTTTCACTGGTTGTTTATGTCGTGGAAGCCAATAAATTGTTGTAGTCTTGAAAGAATTTGTTCTTGTCCCGACTTTGATTGTGTTGTGTGTGAGTGTGTGTGTGTGTGTGTGTGTGTGTGTGTGTGTGTGTGTGTGTGTGTGTGTGTGTGTGTGTGTGTGTGTGTGTGTGTGTGTGCGCGCGCGCGCGCGCGCGCGAACGTGCGTGCGCAAGAGAGCGTGCGTGCGTGCGTGCGTGCGTGCGTGCGTGTGTGTGTGTGTGTGTGTGTGAAGAGAGAGAGAGAGAGAGAGAGAGCGAAGGTGAGGAGGGAGAAGAGAGAGAGAGAGAGAGAGATATATCATGTGATCTGGTGTGCCCGTGCGCGTGTGTGTTATTGTTTCACATGACCCTCCATTGTCTCTTTCGGAAGAACTGCCAGACAACTGCTCGTATGAATATTGTGTCATCAAGAGAGAGGGGAACGGGGGGGGGGGGGGGGGGGGGGGGTAGGAAGCGAAGTAGGGCGTGGCAGAGAGAAGGAAGGAGAACGCTAAATACGTAGAGGGAGGGAGAAATCCGCTTCAAGATGATAAAATAAACCCTTAAGGGAAAACCTGAACTGCTGTTCCAAACAAGTTTTCAGAAAGCAAACGAACAAAAACAAACCTCGCAAGCGCGCGCGCGTTTGTTGTGTGTACGTGTGTGTGTGTGTGTGTGTGTGTGTGTGTGTGTGTGTGTGTGTGTGTGTGTGTGTGTGTGTGTGTATTTTATGTGACTGTGCGTGTGTGTATGTGTGAATGTTTATGTGTTTGATTTTGTTGGTGTGTGTATGTGTGTGTGTGTGTGTGTTGTTGTGTGTGTGTGTGTGTGTGTGGTGTGTGTGTGTGTGTGTGTTGTGTGTGTGTGTGTGTGTGTGTGTGTGTGTGTGTGTGTGTGTGTGGTGTGTATGTGCGCGCGCGCATGTGAAGATGAAAAGAGTGCATTTTCCAAAAATTTGAAGCAGCTTAGACAAAAACCTTCAGTGGCAAAAACGTAAGTACGCACACACACGCGCGCACACACACACACACACACACACACACACACACACACATACACACGCGCGCGCGCACACACGCACGCACGCACGCACACACACACGCACGCACGCGTGCGCACGCATGTACACACACACACATACACACACACGCACATGCCCAGACTCGCACACGCACGCGCGTGTGCAGACACACATACACATACACACACACACGCAGGCACGCATGCGAGCACACACACACAGTTACACTCACGCGCACACACACGCAAGCGCATGCATGCGCGCGCCCGCATACACACACGCACGAACACACACACACACACACACACACACACACAACACACACACACACACACAACACATACACACACCTGCGCAGTTTTAAACACACACACACACACACACACCACACACACACACACACACACAACACACACACACACACACACATACATACACACACACACAAAAACACACAACACACATGCGCGCGCGCATGCACACACACACACACACACACACAACACACACACACACATACATACACACACACGAGCGCTCGCACACACACACACACCGCGCGCGCCCACACACACCCACACCCACCCACACACACACACACACACGCACGCACGCACGCTCGCACGCACGCACGCACGAACGCACGCACCAAAACACACACACACACACACACACACACACACACACCACACACACACACACACACACACCCACACACACCACACATACACACACAGAGAAAGAGAGACAGACAGGAATAGAGACAAAGTCAAAGACAGA
>JADBJO010000006.1:1090000-1097500 GCA_016801955.1 Conus betulinus | reverse complement strand
GAGCTGGAAGGAGCAAAACAAGAGACAGACTGGAAGTGATAGGGGCAGAACCTTTTGGTCCTAGTAAGAAAGTGCCAGCCAACCAGCAATGATGTTGATGAGGGACTAAGACATGGGAGAGAGAGAGAGAGAGAGAGAGATGAGAGAGAGAGAGAGAGAGAGAGAGAGAGAGAGAGCAATCTGTACCAATGCTATGGATAATAATTACAGAATGTTGGCTTGCAACAAAACGAAGATGAGAACACATCCATTCGTAAACAAATAGAATATTGGCTATGAACACAAACACGTGTGATAAGAGAAACAGACGTGGAGAGAGAGAGAGAGAGAGAGAGAGAGAGAGAGAGAGAGAGAGAGAGAGAGAGAGAGGGGGAGGAGGAGGAAGTGAGAGAGACATCTCGGAACTTTTAAAGTACACCAGCCTGGGGCACAATACAACAAAATCGGGGGAAGGATGAAATGAGCACTTTAAAAGAGAGATGGGGGGGAGAGAGAGAGAGAGAGAGGAGAGAGAGAGAGAGAGAGAGAGAGAGAGAGGGAGAGAGAGAGAGAGAGAGAGAGAGAGAGAGAGAGAGAGACGGTGACAAAAATGAACAGGAAGAACCCAGACCAGAGGGTTGCAGTTACCATGAGTCTGTCCTCAACACCAAACATTAAACAAGGGAGGCAATCTGCCTCCTGGACTCTCATGAAACGGCAGGATGAAAGTCACACAGTGAGTGGGGAAGGAGAGGGGAGGGGAGGGGGGGGGGGTGTAGATACAATTCCAGTGACGCCCTCTGATGACAAGCGCAGGAGGTGTACGTAGCAGTCAGTACCAGCAGCTGCAGACTACATACACAGCCAGCCTCCAGTGCTGAGAATCGATGCAGACCTGTCATATCTTCTGTGCCTTGCAGACCTGTCTCTCCACCCATCCCGTTTACTCCTCTTTGCCTTCCTTCGCCACCCCCTCTCCTTACACTCCACGTTTTCATTCGCTAGTCCTTTCGACACCCCCCCCCCCTCTCCTCGTACTTTTCCCCATTCCCTCTCCCTCCACGATCTCCTGTCTCCTTTTTTTTTCTGCTGCAGGCTTTTCCGCTGCTCTCCCTGACAATTACGCAATGTCCACCTGCAGGACTCTGTGGGTGAAGAGCTCATGTCGGAAATCTGTCCTGGTCAGACCCTTTGGTCTGCACTTCTTTTCCACTGACCGACAGTTGCCTGTGTAATCAAAAATGTGTATCATCAGCAGGGCCAGATATTTTGACTTAATATGCATGGTTCTTTCCTGTGTACAGTATCAGTCTACTATACTTAGAAATGCATCTGCATGTATTTTAATGTCTCCTTGGTAGAAATGGCATTAAATGGTCTGATCTGGATACAACGTAAGTTAGTAATTGTTATTATACTTGCATATATCATTGAACCTGTCTGTACGCGATCAACATTTTGCAATATTAAAACTAATGGTGAAAATGCTGATCACTGATTGACAGCTCTTGCGCTTTATTGACATTTTCATACGTAGGATCTCTGGAAGAATACTGATCATTGTCCCCAAAATTTTGGTGGCAGTGGCAGCAACAGTAGTTGTAGAAGCATCAGCAAAAGCAACAGCAGCAGCAGCAACAGCAGCAACATCAACAACCGTGCCCGCAGTAGCAGCAACGCTAGCTGAGCAATGGTCGTCACAGCAGTGACAGAAGTGTGGCAGTAGTGTGAATTTAAGCCAGTCTTCAAACCGAACTTTCTATTGTAGCGCCAACAGATTCCAGAAACGGTCATTGTCATTCTTTGTTTGAGGCACCGCCATGTCAATCCTACGATAGCCCCCATAAATCTGCCAATACCGATGACCCCGATGGAATCAAAGCAAGGCCACAAGTCCAAACTGACAGCAGGGCATGAAGGGCCACGGAATTTCATACATCCCTATTGTTTGTTATTTTCTGTTTTGTTCTGTTTCAAACTCTTTTTATCCTTAACTGTTTTTGTCGACCTCTCTCTCTCTCTCTCTCTCTCTCTCTCTCTCTCTCTCTCTCTCTCTCTCTCTCTCTTGCAACATTAAAAAGGAAACACCTTTGTAACGCAGACCATTTCGCTTGCACACATGCAAAGTGACGTGCGTGCAAACAGTCCGGCATATTTGCAGCTGTACTTGCGATGCCCATTTCCGCACAGCCTGTGCAGCATGGTGGACCGTCTCATGACCACCACTCCTCCACAATGCCTCAGCACTGCCATCAGTCCTCTTTCCTCGTCCGCCGGATAAAAAAAAAGTCCTGCCCCCACCCTCCATTACCCCCTTCATCCCGCTGCCCTTTCCCCCAAAGGACAGGCTGCACGTCGCCAGATAATCATAGCAATCATGACCTCCCATACACGCTCCTCTCCCAACCCACCAGCTAAGACTCTCGGACCTCAGGAAGGAGCTATGTCCATGATGTATGGGTTGGAGATCGGGAGGGGGGGTGGAGGGGAGGGGGGCGGATGGACGAGGGGAGGAGAAGGAGACGATGGAGGCGGAGGTGGGAGGATAAGAGGGGGGGGGGGGGGGGAGAGAGCGAAGCAGAGGAAAGAGGCAAGATCTATTTTCTATGATCGCACGATGGCTGGCCTTGATACAAGACCCTGGACGAATACGATTGACCTACTTTCCCCGTGATACTGTTGATCTGGGTCGTGTTGCTTTACTTCTGATGTTGATGTTGTTCGTTGTTTGTTTGTTTCTTTCTTTCTTTGTTTGTTGCAGCTGTTGTTCTTTGCTGTCGATAACAGTTTCGTGCATCGTTTTGTGTGTGTGTGTGTGTGTGTGTGTGTCCTAATCTAAGACACAGAAACTGGTCATCTGTCTTTGGCATTGGTTCCATACTCTCACTACAATTACCGGTCCAGTTGTCCCGGAGCCATGCTCTCTAAGTGGCTGCTGGTTTCCGGAATACTGATGAAACACCCATCCATTACTGCTTGGCGTTTCTCCCCTCCTCTAGGAGAGAGGTCCAATGCTAATCATGTTGGACAACTATTATTTCATGCACTGAAAGACAAAAGACAAATGGAGTGGTGGGGTAGGGAGGGGAGGGGGAGGCGAAGGACGAGTGTGTCTGTGAGAGACCGTGAGGAAGGTGAGGAGGTGTAGATGTACGGTAGGAGCGGGGAGGGAGAGAGAGAGAGAGAGAGAGAGAGAGAGAGAGAGAGAGAGAGAGAGAGAGAGAGAGAGAGAGAGAGAGCTTGTCTTGTCTCTGTATATGTGAAAGAGAGAGAGAGAGAGGGGGACACACACACACACACACACACACACACACACACACACACACACACACACACACACACAGAGTCAGACGGACAGACGGATAGACAGACAGACAGACAGACAGACACAGAGACAAGCACAGAAATACACAGGGGAGGATGGGGAACAGAATGGAGAGAGAGAGAGAGAGAGAGAGAGAGAGAGAGAGAGAGAGAGAGACAGACAGATAGAGACAGACAGACAGACAGACAGACAACAGACAGACAAACAGACAGACAGACAGACAGAGACAGACAGAGACAGAGAGAGACAGAGAGAGAGAGCGACCAACCGACCGACAGACAGACAGACAGAGGGAGGGGCAGACACAGACAACGGCAGACAGACACAGAGGGAGAGAGAGGGAGAGGAAGAGAGGAAGAGTGGCAGGGGCGGACACAGAGAGAGACAGACATAGAGACAGACAGGCAGAAAGTCAGACAGAAACAGAGACGGAGACAAAGAAAGAGAGGAAGACAGAAAGATGCAAGCGATGTTGGAAAGGAGAGACAGCTGAAAAAAGGTGTTGGGGGGGGGGGGGGGGGGGGGGGGGGGGAAAAAAGAACCCTCTAACAAATCCCTGACATCATTTTCAGCCAAGGGACACAACTCCAAACAAACTACTGACTACCTGCCACGTTACTGAGAGCTGAGCTGAAGAAGACCTATACTAACAGCATCCCGACCTGTCACGCCAGAGGAGGGTTTAGTTTCCCTCGGATTACAGCAGAGAGAACCAAGATGCAAAGTATATAAACGTACTCCCAGTTTATCTTGAATACGCGTGAGATATTCCATACAGAGGAAAAAACCGTTCTGGGCCGTTAGTAACGGCTATTCTGGTAACATCGGCCATCATCTGTGACCCATAATGAACATACCTACAAATTTTCAGAAAGATCGGCCAAGTACTCTCTGAGATATTCCATAAAGAAGAAAAACCGTTATGGGCCGTTATAGCCGTTAGAAATGGATATAACGGTAAAATAAAACATCGGGCATCATCCATGACCCATAGTGAACATACCTACAAATTTTCAGAAAGATTGGCCGAGTACTTTCTGATGTATTCCATAAAGAAGAAAAACCGGTTACGGCTATAACGGTAAAGTGAAACATTGGGCATCATTCGTGATCCATAATGAACATGCCCACAAATGTTCAGAAACATCGGCCGAGTACTTTCCGAGATATTCCATAAAGAAGAAAAACTGTTATGGGCCGTTATAGCCGTTAGTTACGGCTATAACGGTAAAGTGAAACATCGGGCATCATCCGTGATCCATAATGAACATGCCTACAAATGTTCAGAAACATCGGCCGAGTACTTTTCGAGATATTCCATAAAGAAGAAAAACCGTTATGGGCCGTTATAGCCGTTAGTAACGGCTATAACGTTAAAAATAAACATCGGGCATCATCCGAGACCCATACTGAACACACCTACAAATTTTCAGAAACATCGGCCAAGTAGTTTTGTCTGGAATGAGTGGAACACATTTTGACCACGGACGGACAGACACACACACACAGACAGACAGCTTGTCTTCGTGCCCATTGTAAAGTATTCCCTGTTGTATAAGAACTGGGAATACAAAAACACACAACCCGTCAGGCTAGAAAAGGGTTCGCTGCCCTATGGATTATAGCGGAGAAAAAAGTACAATCTGTCACGTCAGACGGAGTTAACTCCCGCTGTAATCTCCCGGACCTTCATGTCTGTCTTCCCTCACAAAAGCATCGACTAGCTCTGGTCTGACTTCTGCCTACACTCCAACGAACACTGAGTTCTAATTCAGATCTGAATGTCAAAAGGCGCCATGTATGCATGTGTGGGTGTGCGCGGTGGTGGGAGGGAGAGAGAGAGAGGGGGGGGGGGGGGGAGGGAGACAGACAGAGACAGACAGACAGACAGAGACAGAGAAAGAGAGAGAGAGAGACAGACAGACAGAGAGAGAGAACACACGCAAGCGCGTATGCATGTGCATGTGCATACAAGTGCGTGTGAGTGCGTCCGCGTGTGTGGGCATTCATTTGTACGGCATTCAAAGCAAAGACCTGACCAGCATGTTGGAGACTTTACGACCGTCTGCAGCCTTACCCACTGCCGCTCACACAGACAAGTCGTGTACATGGCCTCTGTGAAGCCTCCCCACCTGACTTATGGTAGAAATAGTCTTCAAACTCTGTCACAATACAATCCATGTTGTTGTTCTTTTTTTTTTTTCTTTAAAATGCCTGAGCTGGTGACTCATCCCGTTCACCAGCATGCTGACCTGACGTCTGATGAGAACAGACTCCAACTGATTGGCCATGGAGATATACCCCTTCAACCGATCGTAGAATCGCATCATCACAAGACCTTGGCAACCTTGACAGAAAGGAGACAGCGTTCCGAAACGCTTCAAAAGACATGCGAGAAACCATTGCGTTAGATAAAGAATTTTGTGTCCGATTGTTCAAACACACACACACACACACACACACACACACACACACACACACACACAAACACACACACACACACACACACACACACACACACACACACACACACACACACACACACACACACACACACACAAGCGCGCGCACACACACACACACACACACACACACACACACACACACACACACACACACATGCACACACACACACACACACACACACACACACACACACACACACACACACACACACACACACACAGGTCGCGCATAAACTGTTCGAGGGGTCCACTTAAATAAATCAATAAATAAATACCCTGATGAATCAACGTAAACACAATCTGGCAACATGCCTTGAATAAATACTTTGTTGCATCAACACTGACCCACAAAATCATACAAAATGTGTCCAGTTCATTCTCACCAATGTTTCAGTGCTAACTCTCCTAGCTATATGAAATAGCATTTATGCTCGTTGCTCTCATACACAAGTTATAAAGGTGTACGGTACACACACACACACACACACACACACACACACACACACACACACACACACACACACACAACACACACACACACACACACTTGACAAATATATGACTACAGAAAAATGTTGCAAAAAACGACAAATACAAACTTATTTTTTGCGAAATTTTTTTTTTTTTTTTTTTTTTTTTTTTTTTTTTCACATTTGTCTTTTAACTTCTCATTTCGAAAGCTCTTGTAATAAATGCAGCCACATTGTTGGACTGCTTTTCGTTAGCGAGTAGTAGCGACATCTTAAAGGCTGACGCTCGCGTATAAAATTTGGGAGGTATGTGATGCTCGCGGAGATCTTTATATTTAGGGCATACTAATAGAAAATGATACTCGGACTCCAGCTCGCCCGGACAAAACGGACAACATAGTGCTTCACAGGGGACATCCGAATGCCGTAGTCTATGAGTATTCAGACAGGACACACCAAGTCTGAATCGTATTAGATTTTTACGAGCGCTTACGTTATTTAAAGTAAACAAATAATTCGGCATTCCCCAAACTGTTTAAAAGTAAAATAAAATAGAAAACGTTCGTTTGATTCTATATATCTATGCCATTCCTGCAAATGACAATCTACGAGACGATTCTTGAATTCTTTAAGGAAAGCTTTTACATTATACACACTTGATTAGTCCAAACATAGCCGAAACCATAGCGGTTTAATGTAGAACACACTAATGAAGCCCAGTTGTTTTTACCACGGCAATGCATCTCGTATAACATCCTGTATGCTTTCTTTGGAAGACGATAGTCTGGCATATTAATAATATGTAGCCAATATTTTATACATTTAGTATACGTTTTTATGTAAAGTGGAAACCTTCCAGTTTCCCCATAAACTAATGCATTAGGCGTTTTTATAGATATATTCAAGAATCTTTTGAGTGCAAACAGGTGAATTTTTTCAATGACGGAATGCTTTGCAGTTAAACCCCAAACTTCAGCGCCGTAAGTAAGGATTGGTTGGATTTGACAATCGAAAATTTTAAAGAATAACTTTGGGGACAAACTTTGATATTTCCACAATAGTTTCAGCACATGATAGCCTGATGTTTTGCCTTAGATGCCAAATCATCAAGACAATGCGAAAAAGTAAGACCAGTAGAGAAAACAACACCTAAATATTTGTACTGATTTACTATCTCTAGTTGTACACCATTGTAAAACCATTTTTCCTTTGAAGCAATATGTCCCCCATTTCTAAAGACAATAACTTTAGACTTTTCCAA
>JADBJO010000006.1:1062500-1087500 GCA_016801955.1 Conus betulinus | reverse complement strand
CATTAATTTAAGATCAGTTTTTTCCTGCAGACTGCCGGAGCTGGGTCTGTGACAGGAAGGCCGGGGTGTGGCGAGTTGACATGAACGGCGTGAGAGCAAAGACAGAGAGATGGCGGGGAAGGTGAGACAGGGGAAACAATGGGAATAAAGCCATAAAAGATGACAGGGAAGGTGAGACAGGGGAAACAATGGGAATAAAGCCATAAAAGATGACAGGGAAGGTGAGACAGGGGAAAAATGGGAGGAAAGCCATAAAGAGATGACAGGGAAGGTGAGACAGGGGAAACAATGGGAATAAAGCCATAAAGAGATGACAGGGAAGACGAGGCAGGGGAAACAATGGGAATAAAGCCATAAAAGATGACAGGGAAGGTGAGACAGGGGAAACAATGGGAGTAAAGCCATAAAGAGATGACAGGGAAGAGGAGACAGGGAAACAATGGGAGGAAAGCCATAATGAGATGACAGGGAAGAGGAGACAGGGGAAACAATGGGAGTAAAGCCACAGAGACAACTAAGAAGATAAGGTAAGGTAACGTTGCTTATAGCCCAGCCGACCGCAGAGGGCCATATCAGGGCTGTCACCGCGTTAAAATTAACTCACAAGTCATAAAAAAACAACATTCACACGTCTCTTTTAAAATACATTTTTAAAAAACGCACCAGAAACTTCGTTAAAAAAAAAATCTTTCCTCCGTAAAATCTTCCGTAAAGATCCGATGAAAAATGTTAATCTCTTTCGGAAACTCAAAGTTCGCATCAGATGGAACATCTCTGAACAGGGTTTTCATGGAGTCTGCTGTAAAGTGTTTATGTCTCACAACATGCAAGTCCCAACACTCTAAAAGAACATGTTTCACTGTAAGTGGTACATGACATGAATACACCACGGACCTTCACCTTTTAAAGATAAAAATGGGTATAAAACGAGTGGCCTGTATGTAAGCGGCACAAGACCGTTTCGTCTTTACGGCCGCCTCTAGAACATGGTAAAAACTCTTTCAGGTTTGTACGGATTTTAAATTGTTTATTACCCATCTGTGAGTTCTATTCCTCTTGCCAGAGGTCCTTTTCGTAAGCCTGTGTTTTGGGTTTCAAATATATGTGAGGAATAGACAACCTACTCAACTTTTCCTTTGTGGCACTCTTGCCTCGTTGCCTCGAATGCCCACAAGGCTGGGAACCCAAGCAAAAACTACGTTGTATCCATCTGATTTCAGAGAGGTGCACACTTCGAAAACGTTCAGCAGCTGAGGGTGCTTGAGATTACGGCCGGCAATGGCCTCCAAAACAGAAAGGGAGTCTGATAAATGTTTCGATTTGCAGATCATTTGAAGTGCCAGGACCAAGGCTGTCAGCTCAGCAGTGTAGATGGAGCTGTCTGTTGGAATGTGTCTGGTACATCTCTGAGGGGGACCTGCTGCACAAAACACAGCACAGGCAATTCCCTCCTCAGATTTGGAACCGTCTGTGAAAACTCTTTTGTAGGATGGAACTTAGAACACAGTTCATCAAAAAAGGACTTGTATTCCAAGGAACTAGTGGAATCTTTCCGGTACAAGGCCAAATCAAAGCGGATCTCTGGAGTGGAGAAAGTCTATGGTGGGTCATCAGGAAACTTGGATAAATCACAAACTACTCCCAGGGCTATATCTGCTTTGTTCAGATGGGGAAGAAGACGAATTCCCAAAGGTGGAATGGAACTGGGATGGTCATCGAATTTCTTTTGGAACTTGGGGTCGAAAACACGTCATATGTAGGGTTGTGAGGTTCAAGACTGTGGAAAAACAATCCACAATGCATTTGTCAAGAGCGTTCATTATTTCATTTTTGTGGCTTTTCTTGTTGTAGTATAGCCCAGCCAACCACACACAGCGTTTTCAGGTGTGTGAAAAAAAGTCATATTACGAAAAGGTCAGCTTTATCACAGAGAGAGAGAGAGAGAGAGAGAGAGAGAGAGAGAGAGAGAGAGAGAGAGAGAGAGAGAGAGAGAGAGAGAGAGAGAGAACGATAACGATAACGATAATTTATTCAAGAAAAGGCCACCGACACAGAGAGAGAGAGATGTTGATGATGATGATGATGATGATGATGATGATGAGATAGATAGATAGATAGATAGATAGATAGATAGATAGATAGATAGATAACGATAGGGGGACGGGACAAAGGGAAGAAAACACAAAACAAAGAAGAAAACACAAAACAAAGACAAGAAAAATTTGGTAGAAAAAAAGACATGAATAGAAAGTGAACTGGACTGCCACATAACTAAAGATATAAGAATAATTAAAAAACGAATTTCGTAAAAAAAAATAAAGAAAGAAAAAAAAAAAAAAGTCGGAAATCGCATGTCTGAAAGAGAGAGGGAGGGAGAGGAAGGGAGAGGGAGGGAGAGTGAGCAAGTGAGAGAGAGAGAGTGACAGAGAGAGACAGAGAAAGACAGACAGAGACAGACAGACAGAGATAGACAGAGATAGATAAAACAGACAGAAGGACAGACAGAGAGACGGCAAATAAACAAGTAACAAAAGGATTTTTTTTTAATGGAGAATAAGCAAGGCAGAACTGCGTTGTGACATAAATAAAGGAATGATAACAGAAGATGACTATCAAAAGGGTGGATAGAACTGCATGTCTGTTTCATCTTCAACATTGGGGACAGCTAATACATACCACTGATGTTTTCCTCTTAACGGACGGAGGTTGGAGGAGGTGGAGGCAGGGCAGGAGAGAACAGGAAAAAGGGGTGGGGGGAAGGATGCGGAGGAAGCAGGAGTGGGGGAGGTTGAAGGAAGAATTAAAAACCCTGAGGGAAAAAAAATCATTGACGGGATTGTCAGCCAAGGGGTACTATTCTCAGCAACACAATCGGCTCGCTATCACGCCGAAAGGGGTTATGCTCTGACTGTTAATCTCTCTCTCTCTCTCTCTCTCTCTCTCTCTCTCTCTCTCTCTCTCTCTCTCTCTCTCTCTCTCTCTCTTCTCCCTCCCCCTCTCTCTCTCTCTCTCCCTCTCTCCCTCTCTCTCTCTCTCTCTCTCTCTCTCTCCCTCCCCCCCTCCCTCTCTTTTCTCTCTCTCTCTCTCTCCCTCTCTCCCTCCCTCCCTCCCTCTCTCTCTCTCTCTCTCTCTCTCTCAAACAAAAAAAGAAAGGAAAAAAAACAACTAATAACAACACACGGTGATCTGGTGGCTGCTTTCACTAGTTATAAAAAACACCGTGCATGGAATTCCTACAGTCTACATCTAAATCACCGTCTGAGCGGAAGAACTGACCCTATGACCTGTCTTCAATCAACGAGTTAATTCATTATTTGCCGGAGCAGGGAAAGGGCGGGGATTGGGAGGGGGCGGAGGGGGCCGGGGAGGATGGGTGTGGTGAGGGGGGGGGGGGGGGGTTCTGCCATACTATGCTGCCAGCAAACAGCCTTCATTCTCCGGATGAATGCATAAAGACTAAGAAGAAGCAACGTGGCTGCCTTCATGCACCCCTCCCACCTTCCCTCCTCTCCTGGGACACCCCCCTCACCACAGTCCAGCGCCACCTCTGTCTGGTTTCCGCCTGTGTCCAGTATTGTTGCCGTGGTCACATGTAATCAAGAGATACACAGATGAAAAGCAAAGTTGAAACAAACTGGTCTCTGATTCCAACTTCTTTACCGTTAAAACACACATCCTCCCCACACACAAGCAGGGTCAATGCTGTCTTTAAGAGCGAAAGCTGAGAAATGAAATCTGTCCTTAAAACGTACAGCCATTGATTCCCCCCCCCCCCCCCCCCCCCCTCCCCGCCTTTTCCAGACATTAAAACTACATGTCAGGGACGATATATCGACTCCTTACTCCCCTCCACGCCATCTCCCCCCCCCCCCCCCTCCTCCTCCTTTCCCCACCACACCATCACCACTCCTCCTGTCACCCTCCCCTCCCCAGAATCTCCAGCAGGGGGAGGTGAACACCAGCCGACAGCCCAACCCTCGGGTCCCCCCCCCCCCCCCCCCTCCCCCTCTCTGCCCTCCTCCGACAGTGGAACAGGACCTAAACTGGGGGAGTACATGACTTGACCCCTCAGAGATAAAGGTCGCTGACCCCCAGCAGTACTGGCCGCCCTCTCCATCCAAAACAACAGGATGGATGCTGACCAGATGAAAGCCCGTGGTGCCGTACTGCCAGCGGACCTCCCACGGGAGAAGACCCAGCCATGCGGCCTTTCCCGGGGACTGCCGTCTGACGTAGCCCATCTGTGAAAACTCCCTGCAGAGCAACTGCTCTCGGACAGGACTGATGACGTCAGATATATATACATATATATTTGTGTGTGTGTGTGTGTGTGTGTGTGTGTGTGTGTGTGCGTGCGTGCGTGCGTGCGTGTGTGCGTGCGTGTGTGTGTGTAGTAGTAGTAGTAGTAGCAGGGGGACATCCCATTTCACCTATTCCAGTTTCACCTATTCCAGTTTCACCTATTCCAGTTTCACCTACGGTCTCGGGAAGGCCAATTTCACCTACTATGATGTATCTTAAGGGTCAATTTCACCTACTGTGGTTTTTGCGCTATACGAGGGGCCGACCGACAGCCTACCAACGCATTAAGCATGGGTAAAAAATACACGTGAAAGCAATGCCTTTCAATTAAAAATACTTATTTTACTTTTTAAGACTGTACATAGATATCACATTCACATATGTTGTGTGTTCATCAGCTGACACTATTGCGAGAATCCTTCGTCTCCTCACTCACCTCTCATCCCTCTCGTCTGTTCAGTCATGGCATCAGTCTTTCACTCACCGCACACCTCCACCAAAGATGTGACCATCCAGAATTCATTTTCGCCCCCCCCCCCCCCCCCCCCCCCCCCCCCCCCTGTTTGTGCTGACACGTTCATGCTCCATGGTTGCAGAGAAGACAGATGAACCAGTGCGTACGAGTCGGTGAAGGGACTGAGTAAATTTCACAGCTCAAACACTTTACAAAAGTACGAGTCGGTGAAGTTACGAGAAAATACCGAGTCAATTTCACATTGAAAAAAAAAAAAAAAAAAAAAAAAGGGGCAAGACATGCAGAGAGAGAAACAAGAAAAATACAGTTCACAGGTCCACAGGTCGGAGGTGAAATTTGACGGCTTGCCAACCCCGAGGTAGGTGAAATTGGACTTTCGGCACATTCTGTAAAAAGGAGGTAACAACTGAGTAGGTGAAACTGCACGGGTCAGGGGCAGCCATCTTGCTAATTTGATAACAAAGCGTAGGTGAAACTGGAATAGGTGAAACTGGATGCCCCCAGTAGCAGCAGTAGTAGTACTTTTATTTTACGTCTCTTCACAAAATTATGTGATATTAGACGAGTGTGTGTGGGGGTGTGGGGGTGGGTAGGTAGGTGTGTGGGCGCGTGTTTGCGTGCGTGTGTGTGCGCGCGCGCGTGTGTGTGTATGTGTGTGTGTGTTTGTATGCAAGAGAGAGAGAGAGAGAGAGAGAGAGAGGCAGACAGACAGACAGAGACAGAACAACAGAGAGAGTAACAGAGAAAGCAATGAAGAGAGAGACACAACACACAAGACGGGGAGATAGAGAGGGGAGGGGAGGACATGTGAGGTAGGGAGAGAGAAGGGGTGAGAGGGAAAGAAGAGACAGACAGACAAACAGACAGAGAGAAAGAGGCAGAGTGAGAGAGAGAGAGAAACTGATTGAGACAGACATGAAAAGACAGACAGACAGACTGACAGACAGTGAGACAGACATTTTGAAATAGACAGACTGAGAAAAGCACAGAAAGACAGAAAGACAGAAAGAAAGAATGAGATCCACATTCACAGATACCCCGACAGACGGACAGAGACACACACAGATAGACAGACTGAGACAGACATACACCGACAGACGTACAGAGATTGACAAGAAGGAATGTTTTGAACGGAAGAAAAGAGCAAAGGGGTCAGAAAATAAGAAAGAGCAAACCCAGGAAACATAGTGACCACTAAACAGAGAAAAGGGAATGAATGAATGAATGAATGAATGAATGAATGAATGAATGAATGAATGGTGAAGGACAGATTTAAAAATAAAGAGTGGAGAGATGAAAAAAGAAATAAAAACTTAGCTAAAAGAGTGGGAGATGAAAAAAAAAAACTTGCTTAAAGAGTGTGTGTGTGTGTGGGGGGGGGGGGGGGGGTGAAAAAGGAAATACAAATTTGCTAAACGAGTGGAAGATGAAAAAAGAAATGAAAACTTAGCTAAAAGACTGGGAGATGAAAAAAAAAGAAATAAAAACTTAGCTGAAGCTGTTCTGTTTCTCCCTGATTCTCCCTGAAAGAAGACTGAAACGACTTATCTCTTCCCTGAAATAACGCATCTTGTACCCGCTCAACCGCATTTCATCATCACTGCCACCATTGCACACTGACAACAGATAACCTCACGTGATTCCCTGTCGTCTCTTCTGTGACTTTCAACGGTCCATCAACAGATCTAACCACAAAAAGTAGACCACAAAACAACTGCGCTCAAATACCACCTTCTCCATACTGTGTACAGAGGCCCTAAGACCCTCATCATCATAAAGCAGTTTTAAAGCGCCATGCCAAAGGTTCTAGGCGCTGGCAATCCACGCTTTCGCGTACGCAACGGGCTGTCAACCTGGGTAGTGCTGACTGAAGAGCTGCCTGCCGGCGCTTCATTCAGTCGTTACCTCTGTCATGTAGTCAATATGGTTCACTCAATTTCCTAACTTCCTTCACTCTTTCCATTTCTCACGCAGGGTGCATGCTATGTGTAACGTGTCATCCATACCAACGGCCAAACTGGCCTTCTCTTCCGAAAGCTGGTGATGGGGTTCTACGTGTGTGCACGATGCTATGCCTGCGTTCACACACGGACCCTCGGTTTGTAGTCTCATCCGAAGGACTCTTTCGGAAATGGAGTCAGAACCAATGTTAACTTCGAGGGAAAAATCCCGCTGTACCGAAACGGCCCGGCGGAGATTCGAACCGCAACCCCAAGATTACGAGTCCGACGCTCTACCACTAGGCTATTCCGGCCCCCACTCCTGTCCGGTGAAGGCACTTCGGTGGACGCAGACCACTGACAGGTGTTGCTGGCAAAAGCTGCTTCTAATCTCCCGTTGCATCAGACGCAGACGCAGACAGAAAAAATGGTTGGCGCTGCAACAAGTGAAAAAGTGTTACCTACAGCGGAGTGTTGCGTCAAGGAAGAGGTGTCTTTTTAGGGTCGCTATTCTGCCTTCTTTCAGTGAGTAACAGAAAAAAAAAATGTGTTACTTTTGTTTAAACTGTTTTTTGTTTTTTTTTTCCTGTCTTGCACTATTGTTTCTTTATATGTTTCTTCTCTCTCTCTCTCTCTCTCTCTCTCTCTCTCTCTCTCTCTCTCTCTCTCTCTCTCTCTCTCTTTCAATCGTCACAATCTTTCCGGCGTTCGTTCTTTTTTTCTTTTCTAATCCCTTCTCTCTCTCTCTCTCTCTCTCTCTCTCTCTCTCTCTCTCTCTCTCTCTCTCTCTCCTCTCTCTCAATCGTCACAATCTTTCCGATGCTTGTTTCTCTCTCTCTCTCTCTCTCTCTCTCTCTCTCTCTCTCTCTCTCTCTCTCTCTCTCTCTCTGTGTTTTCTGTGATTATCCGTCTGTTTATCTCTGTAGTTCTCTAGTTCTCAGTCTGTCTTTCATTGTATGTCCATCCCAGTTAGTCTATCTCTGTATGCTGTCTCATTTTGTCCGCCTATCTCTGTACGTCTGTCTCAATTTCTCTATATCAAAATATCGATCTCATTCTATCTGTCTGTCAATCTCTGTATGACTCTCTTGGTTTCTCTATCTCTGAATGTCGATTTCATTCCCTCTGTCAATTTGTGTATGTCTTTCTCAGTCTGTCTGTCTCTGTATGTCTATCTTGATCTGTCTGGATGTCTCTATCTGTTACTTTCTCTCTCATTCTGTATCCTCTCCGTCTCTGTCTGTCTGTCTGTCTGTCCTCTCTCTCTCCTCCCTCTCTCTCTCTCTCTCTCTCTCTCTCTCTCTCTCTCTCTCTCTCTCTCTCTCTCGCTCGTGTTCTCTCTCTCTTGCTCTGTATCTCTTGCTATCTGTTTCTTACCCCCCCCTCTCTCTCTCTTTCTCTCTCTCTCTCTCTATCGCTCGCTCTCTCACACGCATTCACTCATTCACACACACACACACACACACACACACACACACACACACACACACACACACACACACACACAGGTGCGCGCTCATGACGTCTTCAGCCCTGTCCAAGTCCTAGTTGTCCTACAGTTGGAGTTATCCCAGACTAGGTCCGGCAATCGACAACCCCTGGAGAGCCTTTATCGCTGTGTCTTCTTCCTGGGGGGGAGGGGGGGGGGGGGGGGGGGGGAGTCTGCTAGCACCACGGCCAGTGGGCTTCCACCTGGTCAGCATCCATCCCACTGTTGTTGAGGGAGAGGATGGCCGGTGCTGCTGGGATCAGAGAACTGTCAAGGTCATGCAGCCCCTCCCCAGTGTAGATCCTGTGCCACTGTCAGTCATTGGGTGGGATCCCTAAGGGTCGGGCCTTGTGACGGCTGTTAGCTGGTGCTGAGGACTCTAGAGAGCAGAGGGTACGGAGGAGGAGGGGTGGTGCTGGTGGGAAAGGAGGGGGGGGGGGGGGGCCGGAAATTGCCCGGGGCGAGTAGGTTGTTGATAATAATCATTGTCCCTGACAAGTAGCTGGCATGTCCCCAAGGATATGACTTACACACAGATTGATTTGGGAATGAAAGGGCGTTACTGCTATGGTTTAGGGAGAAAAATACTAATGGTTGCGCATCATTAGAGAAGGTTTTCTGGCTGACTTTTCGCCTGTGAAGACCATAAAGTGGAGGATGGAGAGCATCATTAAAGGAGAGAAGTGGAATCGGAGACTGGTTTGTTTCAATGTTGTCTTTGCTTTTCATTTGTTTTTATCTCTTGGTTATATGTACAGTTTGCAGTGTTTCTTAGGAAACACACACACACACACACACACACACACACACACACACACACACACACACACACACACGCACGCACGCACGCACGCGCACCCCCTCCCCCCCTCACCCCCCCCCCCCCCCCCCCCCCCACACACACACACACACACACACACACACACACCATCGCCAGCAATAGCGCCAACAAAACACGTGAACTCAGAAATTCACTCAAAGGAAGGGGGATGGGATCTGGGGAGGGGACAGACAGGGAGGGGAAGGGGGGTAGGGAGGCAAGCTCGTACTTCATTGTGTGACTGACAGTGACAGAATGTGCACAATGACCCTTTCTTGTGCGCTAAATTGACTTTTACCGTCTAAATGAATCAACATTTCTTTTTGTAACGCTAAAAGTACATAAAAATCCTTACAGAACATGTGATGAACTACTTGAATCGCTGAATTCTGTTAGCTTCCTAGTGATTGGCAGTTACCAACAGCACGTTTCGCCTGTTACAGTGGATGTATGAGATGGGCCTACAGGCGTTTCCAGTTATTTTTCTCTCTTTTTTTATGTTTGTCTGTTTTGTTTCATTTTTTCCCCCTCCATTGTGTCACCTTTACCTGGGTCTTCCTTGACCCAGTGGCTCAAGAAAAACATCATCTCTTATGAACGGATAGAGCTATGCTCACGAAATCTTAGGAGTTCATCGCCGATCTTAATAGCCGTTGGTCACAGAAATTTCATGTTTGGGCACAATCAATTATCAGCGTAATTAGTCGCGGTTCCCCCAGGACCCATGCATTTTAATGGGTCCCCACATGACCCGCGCCATCAGGTGAGGAATAAAGCTGCTGAACCGCTCTTTATCACGTGTGGGTCTTGCAAGACCCGCGTGATCTGAATAGGGATCAGCAATAAGGATAAGCACGGAAAAAACCTTTACAAAATGTGAGAGTCTCGGGCGACCCGCACGATGGGGTCTGTGTGGTCAAAATCATCATCCGGTAAACGTTAAATCAGCCAGGATGCTGAAACATTAGTTGCCATGGACCCCACTTGTCGTCGAAAACAGCACTGGGGTGGAAACAGGTGGATGAGTTAACAGGGCGCGGAAGCCAGAGAATCCCCGGGTCCGAGGTTCGAATCCGTTCGGGAGGGACTGATGTTTCTCTCAGAGGTCCCGTGTGTTACATCCAATTAGCGCACTGGCAAGACCCCAAGGCCACTAGGGAGGTGTGTATGGCAGAACGGTGTGGAGGGACCCACTGTGACCATGACAACAACACAGGACACAGGCGGAAATCGAACAGGGGCGGCGCTGGACTGTGGGTGAGCGGGTCTCCCAGGGGAGAGGGGAGGGTGGAGGTGGGTGGTGGGTTATGGAGGCAGCCACATTGCTTCTTCGGAGTCATCTTTCTTTTTATCAGGGAACTTATGCTGGTGGTATAGTTTGGGGAAAGTCTGCCCCTCCCTCCACGCCCCCTCCTCCACGCCCTCCTCTCCTACATTATGAATGACCCCTTCCTGAAGACAGGTCAAAGTGTCCGACTCACACAGCGATTTAGGTCAAGGGCTTAGGAGTTCCATTCACGATGTTCTTTAGGATCACTTAAAGCAGCCAAAAGTCGTAGTGTGCTGCCTTTTTTCTTTCTTGTTGTTTCCGGAAAGAGAGAGAGAGAGAGAGAGAGAGAGAGAGAGAGAGAGAGAGAGAGAGAGAGAGATTTACAGTCAAAAAAGCTAACCCGTTCGGCGTGATAGCAAATCTAATGCGTTTCAGAGAGTAACGTCCCTTGACTGACAATCGCGTGATGGTGTTTTCTGTGGGTTCTAATTCCTCTTTCCAGCCCTCACTCTTCTATGTTCCTTTTCTTTTTCTGTTTTCTTCCACCCTACCTCAACTCCTCCCACACCCTTCCTTTACGGGGATAAAAAATCATCCCTCTATATTAGCTGTCCACGGTGTTGACGACAGAATAGAACGACATGCAATTCTGTTCAGATTGTTTTTTTTTTTTCAATATGAATCTTTTTGTTGCCATCCCTGTATCTTTTACTTATGTGACAATGCAATCCACTTTCGCTTCATTTTTTGGTTGTTGTTGTCTGTCTCGCTTTTTCTCCCTTTTTTTCACAAAAAAAAATAGTCCCTTTTGGCATTGGTTATCTCTGTCTGTCTGCCTCTCTCTCTGTCTCTCTCTCTCTCTCTCTCTCTCACACACACACACACACACACACACACACACACACACACACACACACACACGCGCGCGATTACCGACTTTTCATTATTACTAATAAATGCGTCTGTTTGGTTATTCCTATATCTTTATTGATGTGACAATCCAATTCACCTTTCATTCATGGATTTTCTACTGCATTGACCAAATTCTGAACTCTACCGAAAGTTAGTTGTTTCCCCTGTCTCATCTTCCTTGTCATCTCTTTATGGGTTTACTCCCATTGTTTCCCCTGTCTCACCTTCCCTGTCATCTCTTTATGGCTTTACTCCCATTGTTTCCCCTGTCTCACCTTCCCTGTCATCTCTTTATGGCTTTACTCCCATTGTTTCCCCTGTCTCACCTTCCCTGTCATCTCTTTATGGCTTTATTCCCATTGTTTCCCCTGCCTCGTCTTCCCTGTCATCTCTATGGCTTTATTTCCCCATTGTTTCCCCTGTCTCACCTTCCCTGTCATCTCTTTATGGCTTTACTCCCATTGTTTCCCCTGTCTCACCTTCCCTGTCATCTCTTTATGGCTTTATTCCCATTGTTTCCCCTGCCTCGTCTTCCCTGTCATCTCTATGGCTTTATTCCCATTGTTTCCCCTGTCTCACCTTCCCTGTCATCTTTTATGGCTTTATTCCCATTGTTTTCCCCTGTCTCACCTTCCCTGTCATCTCTTTATGGCTTTATTCCCATTGTTTCCCCTGCCTCGTCTTCCCTGTCATCTCTTTATGGCTTTATTTCCCATTGTTTCCCCTGCCTCGTCTTCCCTGTCATCTCTATGGCTTTATTCCCATTGTTTCCCCTGTCTCACCTTCCCTGTCATCTCTTTATGGCTTTATTCCCATTTTCCCCTGCCTCGTCTCCCTGTCATCTCTTTATGGCTTTATTCCCATTGTTTCCCCTGCCTCGTCTTCCCTGTCATCTCTTTATGGCTTTATTCCCATTGTTTCCCCTGTCTCACCTTCCCTGTCATCTCTTTATGGCTTTATTCCCATTGTTTCCCCTGTCTCCTCTTCCCTGTCATCTCTTTATGGCTTTATTCCCATTGTTTCCCCTGTCTCGTCTTCCCTGCAGTCTCAGTGGCTTTACTCCAACGCCGATCATGTCGGGTCACTCATACACAGCCACACTCAGGCTCTTCATGTCACAGACCCAGCTCCAACTGTCTGCGGGTAAAAAAAAAAAAAAAACTGTCCAAGTCCTAACCTTGAGCCATTCAAAACTCTTCTCCGATCAGAGAGATATGCTTCCACCACTGTCTGTTTCTGTTTGTTCGTTTGTCGATTACGTAAATGCTGCAGAACCTGTTGCCTGGATGTACCGAATATTACTGGTTACTCTATCCACATTACTCTTTGAAAAATCAGACACGGAATTTCTGACTCAACCTGTCTGTCCCTCGCATGTCTTGTAAAGTGTTCTAAAACACCAAGATACTTTCTGTCAAAGCTGCCGTCTCCTGGTGATGCATTGCTACGATTGGTTCAAATGGTATGTCTCAGTGGCCAATCAGATTGAGTCTGTTCTTGTCAGACGTCAGCCTGCTGGTAAAAGAATGAAGCACAAACTCTCGCGTTTTAAAAAAAGAAAAATGGGATCGACAGTGCGGTTTGAGGACCACTGTGTAATTTGGAGAGTGGGAGAGGACTCCCAAGGGTCATGTACACAACTTGCTCATGTAAAGAGTAGTGGGTAAGTCTGTAAGCGGTCGTTGAACCAGAGCCACAACTTCGAGAACATGATATACCACAAACAATCAGAACACATGGAATATTTCAGAAACAATTTCTGTCGCCTGGACATACGCCATTTAACAAGCAAGCATCACGTGGTACAATTCCTTGCAACGTCGACAGCGAACCGCAAACATATCGATCTTAGCCAATGAACGATGGACCTTCAACTCCACGTCACTTCTCCATCCCAGAGCTGCCCAAACCGTTTTCTACTTTAGACAGACCTAAAATGCAGTGTCTTCTAAAATTTCAAAAGTTCTACAATCAGTTTAAACTAGCGTGACAGTTCACATTTTTGCAGTTTTCAAAACTCTTTCATGTGCACATGCTGCATGAAAAAGTCCTGACCTCAGCAGGCATGGAACATAACGTGCCTTATTTGTACCCACTTTTATCAGTTGTGCATTCTAACAAATCTATAAAAAAAAAAAACAACAACAACAACAACAACAACAACAAACAAACTATTCCATGTTGAAAAACATTCAATACAGCAGTACAAACCTGACAACTACAGCCACCTGCCCCATACAGTCCTCCATATTTCATCTACTTCTCTATGCCCCCCACCCCCCATCCCCACCACCCCACCCCCAACCCGTTTCCTATCGTTCCCCTTCTCTACCTCTCTCCACTTAAGAGACCGACGTTATGTCACTTTCTCTACATTCTGCTTGGCTGGGACAGTTACTTCAGAAACATAATAACCACGTCAAACAAATCAATCTTGGCATGTGGGATTCAGTCAAACCGATCTTTCACATCTTCCGACATGACGATATCCAGGGAAGCTCGCGTGCCGCACGCGGCGATTTCCTGAAGTTCTTGAGAGACTGGACCATACAGTGTGGGGCACAGACAGAGGAGTCAAAAGTTAACTCCCCTGAGATGCAGAGTGACAAAAATGATTTGTGGGACATACATCAAAATCTGACAAAGCAATTCTTTCTTTTTTTATTTCATATAATCCATTCCGCAACAGCAGAATTGTTAAGATTTTCAACTGGTAGAATTAATGGATCTTGAAAACTGACTGACAGTCCTGTTACATGCGCGTGTGTGTGTGTGTGTGTGTGTGTGTGTGTGCAAGAGAGAGAGAGAGAGAGGGAAAGAGCAAGAAAGAGAGTGTGTGCGCGTGCGAGCGCACGCAGTGCGCGCGCGTGCATGCATGCGTGCGTGCGTATGTGTGTGTGTGTGCATGCAGACGCATTAGTGTATGAGTATTTGTCAATGTTATGTGTGCATGTGTATGCGTGTGCATGTGTACATGCAACCCATGTCCATGCATATGTGCGGGTCACACGTGTACCTACCTGATGCATGCATCTGCATGTGTGTGTGTGTGTGCGTGTGTGTGTGTGTGTGTGTGTGTGTGTGTGTGTGTGTGTGTGTGTGTGTGTGCAATATAAATAAGTGCATGTGTTAGCATGTGCATGCTTGCACCTATGCATGCATGTGTGTGTGAGCAAGGGGGGAGGAGGGCGATACAGACGGCACACACACATGCAAGGATTTGAGAGAGAGAGAGAGAGAGAGAGAGAGAGAGAGAGAGAGAGAGAGTTTGTGTGTGTGTACGCATGTGTGTGTGTGTGTGTGTGCATGCAGCCGCCTATATACATGTATACACATGTATGGGGCTGTATGTGCATGTAAGAGTTCGAGTTTATCTGTTCGGCATGTACGTGTGCAGTCACACAGTGTGCTTATAGAAGAGAGAGAGAGAAGAGAGAGGAGCTAAAAAGACAGATGCACAGCTCTAGACAGGGCAGGTCGTGTCTTGCCGATGATAGCGGGGCAATGCATGTGCATGCTCCAGACAGAAGGGCACAACAGCCAGAAGAGAGACTCTGGCAAAACACACCTTTCATTCCCCACCTACTGCATGCCAGAACTGTCCACCATGTCTTCCACAAGGCTGCTCTTCACTTTTCCCTCCTGAAGGCAACGTGTGGTCTGGGCCATGTGGTTCCCCTCTGATTCTGGCACCGTGTGGGAACAGACTCATGCGCCTTTGACTGAAAGAGTTTTGATGCTGCCTGGGTTGTTGTGTGTTGTGGTGACTGACAGCATTTGGATTTATATTTTGAGATAAATGAATGTATACGCAAACACACTGACCTGGACTGCTAAGTAACCACACACACACACACACACACACACATACACACACACACACACACACACACACACACACACACACACACCCCACATGAAGTTTTCAGTTTACATACTTTATTGTCAAAATTATGCAAAATCATGCAACAATATAAAGTATATCAGTTTCCTGTCAAAATTATGCAAGATCATGCAACAATATAAAGTATATCAGTTTCCTGTCAAAATTATGCAAGATCATGCAACAATATAAAGTATATCAGTTTCCTGTCAAAATTATGCAAAATCATGCAACAATATAAAGTATATCAGTTTCCTGTCAAAATTATGCAAAATCATGCAACAATATAAAGTACTTCAGTTTCCAGTTTTCATCATACATGACAGATAAACTCTGATTATCAAACTAAAGGACCCAAGTGTTAACTTCCGGCAGAAAGGGAAAAAAAGGTATGTGAAGTTGAAAACAACAGAGCGTGCACTTCACAATAACAGATATCTGTGATCTCTTTTTACTGGTGTGGAGGAAGAAGAGAAGAGGTGGGGGTATGATCCAACAGAAAGAGGCAAGAACTAGGTTTTTCCTCTCTCATTGTTTCACACACACACACACACACACACACAACACACACACACACACACACACACACACACACACACACACACACACACTTGTCTAATATCACCAATCGTGGATAGACGTTAAATGAAGGACACACACACACACACACACACACAAACACACACATACATACACACACACACACACACACACACACACACACACACACACACACACACACAGTCATCCACCACATATATCCACAACCTCATTCATCCACATCTATACACAAAAGGAGCATGAAATGCAGTGCAGGCTTGCCTTTGACCAGACTGAGGTGAACAGGAAGAACAGGGAGGCACACACACACACACACACTGACACACAGAGACAGACAGACAGACAGATGGGAAGAGAAACAGAGAAGTAAGGCACATACATGCACAGACACACAAATTGACAGACAGACACAGACACTGACAGAATGAGAGAGAAAGATACAGAGAGAGAGAGAGAGAGAGAGACAGAGAGAGAGAGAGAGAGAGACGAGAGAGAGAGAGAGAGAAAGAGAGACACTGACACAGGTTTAATTGTGAAGGCTACCGGCCCATACACAAAATGGATGATGGGGAAGGGGGAGAAGCCATGGAGGCGGGGAGAGGGTAATAATTAACATAAACAAGGATAAATGCATGGTCAAAAACTGAGAGAGAGAGAGAGAGAGAGAGGGGGGGGGGGGAGGGAGGGGAACCAAAAGACAAAAGATATAACAGATAAGTAGTCATCATCTATTCTTCTCCACACCTTTTTCATCTGGTCTTCAGCAGAAATTGCTCTATGGAAAAAAAAAAATATATATATATATATATATATACACACACACACACACACACACACACACACACACACACACACACACACACACTTTTTTGCGCGTGCAGAAAATGTTCATCCAACAGGAGAAAAATTTAAGCTGTAACATCCAACCCATATAACAAAGGCCCAGAAGCACTGGGTAACAACTGCATGTATTACGCATGTAATGAGCAAGAACCATGGCACAAATGGAAAACAAAATCCCATTCATTGGAATCTCTATTCCCCCTGTAAGGAGAAACATGACAAAAACAACAGCAAAACAACAATCCAGAACACAGTTTCAGAGTGGTTATCAATGCTTGCAGCAAGCAGTGGTTCAGTTGGCCATACGATCTCACACACATGCCAATACACAGACAGAAAAGGTGAAAGCCATCTCTGTGATGCTGAAAACAACTCTGAGGTTTGGCAATGGCTGCACATGTATTGATTATGCAAAACTGTGATGGAAAAAAAAAACATAACTATAAAAGAACCAAAACTAAACAAACCAAAACGCACCTCCTCCCCCACCAACGGAGTGATGCTGAAGCAAACCAGGACTTTCCTCAAAACCATGTCAGCTCACTGGGTGGTTTGAACGATTTCGCATCATTGCTAACCTTACAGTTTTGAACACTCTTCGCCCAGTTCTTCACCTCCAGACATCCATTCAGGGAATGATGTTCTGCAATTGCTACAAAACCAGTCACAGTGCTATCACCTGCATCACAGCCCATTGCAGCAAAAGCCTGCAGTCCTGAAGCTATGATTTGTACCCTGGCCAGCACCCTTGGGCTTGTCACTGGCTTCACTGATGATGAACTGGGCTTTGCACTGTACATACAACTCGCAGAGAAGCCAGTGTGAATCAACACACACCAAGTCCTGAGAGGGGTGCTAGTCATAAAATGGGTCGCTAACATATCGGTCCTTCCCTGATGTTAATCACAAAATGGGTTGCTAACATATCCATCCCTCCTTGATGTCAATCATACAATGGGTTTCTAACATAAAGGTCCCTCCCTGAAGTCAATCATAAAATGGGTCGCTAACATATCCGCCCTTCCAGGTGGTAATCATAAATGGGTCGCTAGCATATCAGTCCCTCCCTGGCGGTAAATCATAAAATGGGTCGCTAACATATCAGTCCTTCCCTAATGGTAATCATAAAATGGGTCACTAACATATCGGTCCTTCCCTGTGGTAATCATAAAATGGGTCACTAACATATTGGTCCTTCCCTGGTGATAACCATAAAATGGGTCGCTAACATATCAGTCTTCCCCTGGTGTTAATCATAAAATGGGTCGCTAACATATCAGTCCTTCCCCCAGTGTTAATCAAAAAATGGGTCGCTAAGTATCAGTCCTTCCCTGGTGGTAATCATAAAATGGGTCACTAACATATCGGTCCTTCTCTAGTGGTAATCATAAAATGGGTCGCTAATATATTAGTCCCTCCCTGGTGTTAATCATAAAATGGGTCGCTAACATATCGGTCCTTTCCTGGGTTGCTAATGTATTGGTCCTTTCAACATTTATAAATTTATCAATCTCTTAGTTTTGACTACCTTTTTTTCCTGGTAATTTATACAAATATTTCATTCTCCAAAGGGAAAAAAGGTTTTATCTCACGTTCTTTTCATTTACATTATGTTATCTGGCATATTTCAAGTGGCATTCTATTGCTCAGACGGAAAGTCTGGACCCAGGAGGAGAAAAACTGCCCCTGCAATAAAGAAACTGTCTAGCCCTGCATACACACTTTAAAAACTGCTTAAAAATGCACATGATTTCAACAGCTGATATGAAACACCAGTCTGCTTCAAACCGTCTCCTGACCTGATCAACAAGGCACAGCTAGTTGGTGGTCTTGGACAGCAGCAGGTCGTAAGAGTTAATGGCCCTTGTAGACTGGTTTGCGTTTCTCTTTGAAGGCGTTCAGTCCTTCGATGCGATCCTTGGTGGGAATCACCTGAGCACAATTAAAAAAACTGGATTCCAGCTGAACGCATGCAGAGACTTCCCTTGGACAGAATAGACAGGAACTGATTGTGGAAGCGAGTGAAGATATGTTCATGTGTGTGCGTGTGCGTGTGTGTGTGTGTGTGTGTGTGTGTGAGAGTGTGTGTTTGTGTGTGTGTGGAAAGAGGTGGGGGTTGAATGGGCATACAGAATGGGGGAGAGGCAGAAAGAGAGGGAAAGGATGAGTGTATGTCTGTATGCATGAATGCGTCTTTGTGCATGAGTGTGTGTGTGTGTGTGTGTGTGTGTGGGGTGTGTGTGTGTGTGTGTGTGTGTGTGTGTGTGTGTGTGTGTGAGTGAGTGAGTGTGTGTGTGTGTGTGTGTGTGTGTGCGTGTCTCTGTGTTTGTGTGTGTGTGTGTGTGTGTGTGTGTGGGTGTGTGTGTGCATGTGTGTGTGTGTGTGTGTGTGTGTGTGTGTGTGTGTGTGTGTGTGTGTGCATGCATGTTTCTCTGTGTGTGTGTGTGTGTGTGTGTGTGTGTGTGGATGCTAAGCATATATCTGCATGAGATGCGTGTGCGAGTGTTTCTCCAGATATCCACACACATTTTCTCTGAGAAGAAATAAGGACTAAATCTGCTTACCCCTGCATAGTAAGCCTCTTCATATTTCATTCCTGAGTTGATGTCAACCTGAAAATATAACACAAACACAGAACATGTATGAATTACTACAAAAGCAATTCTTAAAAACACTTATGATGTAAGCAGGCAAGTACACAAATGTGCACACACACACACACACACACACACACACACACACACACACACACACACACACACACACACACACACACACACACACACACACACACACACACACACACACACGCGCGCGCGCGCACACACACGAAGTAAAACCTTTTACTCTCTGATAAAGATGATTTTGCTTCTTCACAAAAAGCAGCATGAATACAGAGGGACAATGTAACAGAGAGAAGGGTCATGGTGCACTTTTCTGTCACAGTAGGATACAAGTTTTGAACCACGTGTGCCGTGCAATTTCGGCTTGCCTGAACAACCCCCCCCCCCCCCCCTCCACCATCCTCCCTCCCCCCGACCCCCAGCTTCCCTCTTGTGAAAGTTCCTGAGGTCACTGTAATTCTTTGTAACAACCCTTATTGCCAACTTTGAGTATATGTATAGTGTACAGCAAAATGTTCACCTAAGTAATGCCGGAAATAGTGGTCAGTTTTTAGTGTGCCGTTAGCACCAGCGTGTATTGACTAACACCAGTGGAGCGATATTCCTGGGACATGCTGTGGAACCCGTTCTGTCAGAGGGGAGACCTGTACATGTCAGGTATGCTTTCTTTCACACACCACATTTTGTGTGTGCTGACTGACTCCACAGTGTGACATTCCTGGGCCATTCCACTGCATTTTTCTTTTTTTTTTTCTTTTTTTGTCAGTGGCAGGTACATGTGAGTAAGCTTCAGTTTTCACTGTACACTCCTACCATGCGTACGAGAAAACTGTTCAGGTGTTACTGTTTCATTCTCATCATAAAAGAAGACACACGTGATGGCAATGATGTGACAGTAGAACAACATTTCGCTCTACTGAAAAAAGTGGTTCACCTCACAGAACATAGCTACGTGACCTTACTTGCAGGTGTCCTTATTCTAGAGGCTGGTATGCCTTTGGGGTAAGTTATGAATCAAGTAAATCCATATGAGGCTTCTAAATCATTCAAAAAATAAAAGGACAATCTTAACACAGAGCAAAAGGACTGCAAGATAGATACGTCCTGGGTCAGCGTGAAAAGAAGAAAACTGAATGCATTCAATCAGGGGATCATTTTGAGCTCTTTAAGGGAGGTCAGTCAGGCAGGCTTGGTGGAGTTGAGGACAGTTAGCTCCCTGCTCTCCTTATTCATTTTTTTTGAAATCCTGATAGAAAAATGGTCCAACATTACATGATGGTCTAATATACCGAACAGATTAAAAATAAACAAATATAAAAAAAGCAACAGGACACAATCTGTCAAAATCCACAATGAAATATCTGACTTAGGTAATACAAGTAATCTTTGTGGACAAACATGTAACAACAATTTGTCTGGACAGGTGACTTTGTACAAAAGGTGGCTTCACACATTGCATGTTATTTTTCCGGGCATATACAGCAAAAAGCATTGTCAGCACATGTGACTAAAAGCTAGTAACAACAAAAGCATTGTCAGCACATGTGACTAAAAGCTAGTACAACAACAACAACAGGAAAAAAAATGTCTACCATTCTACAGCTAGCAGTTCCTTATTTTTTTCAAACGTATTATTTGTGAGTGATGAGGTATGGACTATTTTCCATGCTGTCTGCTGTAAGCTGCTGAGATCATGCAGGCAAAACTAGGACACTGACCTCACTTCCATGGTTCACAGCTAGTTTTGGCCATCTTCAGTGCAAATGGTCCCTGGAGACAGACACACGGTGCTGAACAGAAAAAACCCGGCTTCCAAAGGAAAGAAACAATACCACTAAACAAATCTCTGCACTTGGTGAACATATCTCTGTTGATGTTTCACAATTCTTAACACAAGCAAAACAATCTTGATCCATCTAAACGCAAGAGACAATGTTTGGGGATGATCGGTTTGTGTGGAAAGGGAGTCTCCATGAAAAATGTTGGAGGATCTGCAACGAAGGCTAGGAATGCTGAGATGCAAGGGATAGTGGAGGACGGAATGGGGAAGCTGGGGGCATGGGTAACGGAGGGAGGTAGTGGGGACAGAGGAAGGATGGGCAGGGTGAACCACAAGTGATCAGCAATGAAACAGGTGGCTGAAGGTAAAGCCTGACAGCTGCACAAACAGGCACCTGCACAAAGAAATGATGGGGGTCAGGAGGTACAATGAGGAGAACAGCAACGCCTTGCAGTCCTTAAAATGGCCACAAACACAACAATACGCCACCTTCGTTTTCTTCCCCTCAAGATGAACTTCAGGAATTCTTTCTGAATTGATTCTGATTTCTCAGCATGACAGCACTGTAAAACAAACTGTTTATGCCTGGTCAGAGAGAACAGAGGACACAGCAGCAGCAAAAGGTGAGGGAAGGAAGCAGACGACACAGGCGACAACAGTCTGCACTGTAGATGACATAGAGAAGACAGGTCACCAAGAATTCTAGAGTCAGGCTTTCTTTCCCCAACAGTACCTGTGTCTGCTAAGGGACAATGAAATCTTTTATCCAAGCACTAAACAAATAAACCACCTTGCAGTGTAACGCTGCTGAACACACATAGCTGAAGCCAGGGTATTTCATGAAAATAAGAAAAGTGTAAAGTGCAACCCAGTCATGTAGTCTCAGACCACTCCAACACATCATCTTCCACCATCCTCATCCTCATTCACCATTATTATATATAGGCAGGTCCAGACTAACAGCAGCCATAGCTAACAGGCAGAAGAAGTGGCAAAAACTGCCAATTTATGGCTAACAGGCAGAAGTGGCAAAACCTGCCAATTTCAACTTCCATCTCCTACACTGGCAAATGAAAACATATTTCCAACCCTAAAATGAACTTCAAACATGAAGTTTGTATGTGTTTTTTTTCATTTATGATACAAGCTTGCTTTCACTGTAAACGATTTAAATACACATATTAAACACCCTGGTGGCCAACTTGTGCAACAATTCAAAGTGCAAGGTGTCTGTGTCTCTAGGTGCCACCATATTTTTGTGCTGAAATACAAGCATGTGCTTCAAGAGCGTTAGAATTTCAGTAAATCTCAAGCCTGTTCCTGTTTGTAATGTGGAGCTACTGATATGCACATTATATGTCTTTGTCAATTCCCCCAAACAGCATCATTATATGCAGAAAATTTCCTCAGTGTTGACAAGGAAATTGTACAGACTGAACCAGATTCTAAACATCAGGTGTCCAAAGCATTTCTGTTATTATTAAAAAACCATGTCACACTGAAAAACTCCATAACATGCCTGTAGGGTTGATGTTGGAATTGGATACTTTTTGAGGCCAGCAAAAATTAGAAATGAATACAGAATGCTGTTGGGTAAAATGTTTAAGGGTCATTCTCCAGAAACATGCACAATATGAGGTCCAGTTGTTTGCACAAATCAAAAATAATTTATAAAACAAATTACTTCTTTGCATGATTTTGTTCATAAGTTGTCCAAAAAATTTTTTTTTCTAATTGATTTTGCAGGTGTGTCTATGAAAAATATTCCGCTTTAAAACATTACTGCTTCAAAATGACTGTTTTTCCTGACCTCCGCTGTGACATTTAGCAGGCAGTGCAAATCAGCTGCTAAAAAATATCTAATGCAAAAATACATTTCAAATCAAACAGTTTGAAAATCATCTACATCTTTCACTTTATGTTGCCAATGCTTTATATTTTACTCTGCATTACTCTGTTTGTAAAAAAAGAGCCAGACAAAATCATGTGACACACGTAACACATGGTGTCCGAAAACATGTGCCAAAGTCAAGTGGCAGGTAGATGTGCTGAAAACTGGCGAGTCACAGTGTGTTACTAATATCTTGAGATTAACATTTTTTTTTCCGTTCTAGTCCACTTAAATTCCAATGATACAAAAATATCAATCATTTTTCACTTGTGGAGTCTAGAAAAAGAGTTACATGTGTGCACTTTGTGTGACTCTTTTTCAAGGTTACATACACTTGATCTACCTTCACGCATGAATACGCTGAGGCCTAAAACAGGGGTCTTCATTTGCCGGGTGTATCACAAATTTTGAAGAGTGTATTGGAAAACCACAGACCAGTGAAGACAGGCATCTAACCTGAAATCGCCATGACACATGCGTTACGCTTTGATTTTGGATCCGGCGACTCTTCTCATTTAAAGTATGTTTCTTCCTCTGAACATATCTTTTATGGATAATTTGATTAACTAAGTTGATCATGAGTCATTCAGGAATATTTCGCTGTCATAAATACATTGATCTTGTACAATCTGAGCAAAATGGGCTATCAAATTGTCACTGAACCTCTTGAAAATTTCCTCTACACACTTTGAGCACGTTTCGAATTTTGCTTTGTTTTAATTATTACCACAGTCAGTTTATGCATAAAGACACACATGTGTTTGCATATGTGTGTGTGAGTGTATGCGTTTTTGTACATGTCTCTGTGTGGTGTGTGTGTGTGTGTGTGTGTGTGTGTGTGTGTGTGTGTGTGTGTGTGTGTGCATGTATACATGTGTGTGTGTGTGTGTGTGTGCGTGCGTGCGTGCGTGCGTGCGTGCGTGCGTGCGTGCGTGCGCGTGCGTGTGTGTGTGTGTGTGTGTGAGTGTGTGTATGTGTGTGTGTCTGTGTGTGTGTGCATGCATACATGTGTATCTCTCGGGAAGGTATATGCTGTGAAAGTAAGTGTAGAGTACAGCCCTATCATGCAGTCTCAGACTGAAATGTAAATCTGTAGCATCATCTTCATCATCCTCATTCTCATTGATCACCACTAGGAAAAAAAAAGTCCCACTTCATGCCCTGCTCTCATGTGGCCTCACTTCATGCCCTGCTCTCATGTGGCCAGTTCAGTTTCTCGATGTCCTTTCAACACCTATGATCTTGGTTTGATTCCGTCAGGGTCAACGGTATCATCAAATTCATGTGGGCTGTCGTTGGATGGACATGGTGGCACTCTCAATGTCAAGGATGATCAGCTGGTTATATGCAATTTACCACCAACTGCATTGGCTGATAACTTGATTTCCTCTAGATGATCGGTTTGTTATATGCAATTAAATCTTTCATTCCTACTTTTCTATGAATCATGACCTTCTCTTGTTCCTAGATTCTTATAATAGGAGTATTCCCCTTCATTCCTGGATTTATAGAGAAAAAAAAAGAAGTGTAAAGTGAGAACTGCCACGTACGCAGTAGCAAACCAGCCAAAATAGAGCGGCGACCACTTTCCCACGCTGTAGGGGCTGTCTGGCATCCATTCCATTCATAAACACTGCCGCGTGAGCGACCCGGTCATGACCTGTACCGATGATGCGACTCGCAAGTTCAAAGCCCTTACCGTGAGAACTGATTTTCCAGGCCGCAGGATGGAAAGATTGGATTTTGTGCTGCTGCCCGGTTTTCTGGGCTGCAGGAAGGAAGGTAGGATTTCTGCAAACTGGAAAACCGGGTTGTAGGGATGAAAGAGTTTACCACCAACAGCACTGGCTGATACTTGATTTTCTACCTACCTAGAGGAGCACTTAGGGGAAGGACTGGAACCAGCACCCCAGCAAGGACCTGAATTTAGCATTGAAGAACATGAACCACCACAAGACCCAGATGAGTCTGAGCTCATGGAAGATAAGACTGGTCCTCATCATCAGTCTTCTGACACTGACGATGAATCGGATTCTAAAATTTCATTCAGTCTCTCAGTCCAGGGGCAGTCCGTAGCAGTCTTCTATGACAACACATTTTTTTACATTGGCCAGGTCTGGAAATACTCAGGCCTGATCTTGCCTGCATTTCCTTCATTGATTGGAAAGGAACAGAAACCTGTTCAGGTGGCTAGAATCTGACTACATCAG
>JADBJO010000006.1:1052500-1057500 GCA_016801955.1 Conus betulinus | reverse complement strand
CAGCGCACTCACCCACAAGTATTATAAACCCAAAGCACCAAAAATCACATGATCAAGTATTTTCTTCCTATCTTTACTGAAAAAAAGAGTGGAGAGCAAGTTGAAGTAAGGACCTCTTCTGTTCAAGGACTGTCGCCTTTGGCTGTCCCTTTACAAATCAGTAAGCGCTGCCAATGACATTGCCAACAGCAGTATACATTGTACCAGTGGCTGATATGTTTGTGGTTTGTGAGTGTTTTGTCATCTGAACCAGTAAGATATTGGTAATTACTGGTAAAGGAACCCTGACTGTAAAAAACTCCATGAAGTTTAAGAATAAAAACAGCATGTGAATGTGGTTTGTAGCAGATACCTCCAAACTTCTCATCTCTTTTCAACACAGAATCACACGGGACTGACAAACAACCTGACAATATTTCACTCATCGGTTGTGGTTAACTGACTATTCAGTTACCACTCTGAATATTACATACTCCAACTGTAAAACAGAAGTATGTAGGAACCAAAGATATGATAACAGTTGTTCAGAAATTTTAAATACACTACATCATAGAAATGAAAGACATATAAAATAAGAACACACACACACACACACACACACACACACACACACACACACACACACACACACACACACACACACACACACACCCTAGTAATGAAAAATATATATTTAAAAAAAAAATAGCAACTTTTACATTACACACTCTGAAAGGAAGACGAATGGATAGATGAGAGAGAGAGAGAGAGAGAGAGAGAGAGAGAGAGAGAGAGAGAGAGAGAGAGAGAGAGAGAGAGAGAGAGAGAGAGAGAGAGAGAGGGAGGGAAGGAAGGAGATGGAAAGGGAGAGACAGCAGCTGGAAAGATCCACAGCAACTAGGAGACAAAAGAGCAGATGAAAGAAGCACAGGAAGAGTGACAGAGAGAGATGTGCAGATATATAAACAGAGTGAGTCCAGGGACAGGTTTGTGTATCCAGCTTACCAGCACAGAAGACACCAGGCACTTCACTGCGCAGAATTATGCAGCGCACCGCATTGTCAAACTTGATTTGGTTCATCCCATCTAGGAGCTGCAACAGCGTCAATAACCATCAGCGTAATCAACAACCATAGGCGTAATTACAAATCAAAGGGATCATCATCATCGTAACTGGTAAAGAGAGAGAATACATCGTTTCACAACATGAATTTAATCCAATTAAGTATATGACATATGAACATTCCGCACTCGTCATGCAGCTTGAATACATTCACACACAGTCATACTGTATCTTCTTCATCACACACACACACACACACACACACACACACACACACACACACACACACACACACACTCACATATGTACCCACATATGCACACAGTTTCAGTTTCAGCTTCATCAAGGAGGCGTCACTGTGTGCAGACTAGTCCATATACACACATACACTACATCACATTCACTAAGTTTTGTGACCACACTACGCATGATTTTAAGCTGATGGATAAATGATCCAACAAATAAGATAAGACAATTGAAGAAGAGGGTCTCATGGTTATGACTCAGCAGTCTGACCTACACATTAGCCCAACGCGCTGGTCAGACCATGAGTGCCTACCTACCATTGTTTTTTTTGTTTGTTTGTTGTATGTGTGTGCAGTGCATGTACACGTGTGTGTGTATGGATGTGTGGGCACGGGCCCCTGTGGGTGCAAGTGTGTGTGTGTGTGTGTGTGTGTGCGTGTGTACGCATGCGTGTGTGTGCATTTGTGTATGTGTGTGCACGTGTGTGTGTGTGTGTGTGTGTGTGTGTGTGTGTGCGTGTGTGTGTGCATGTGTGTGTGTGCGCACATTTGTGTATGTGTGTGTGTGTGTGTGTGTGTGTGTGTGCACGTGTGTGTGTGTGTGTGTGTGTGTGTGTGTGTGTGTGTGTGTGTGTGTGTGTGTGTGTGTGTGTGCAGAAGTGCGTGTGCATGTGTGTGTGTGTGTAATTTGTGGGTTTGTGTGAGCACACACACGTACCTGTATATATATGTGTACATATATCTGTGTACATGTGTGTCTTTGTATGTGGTTGTATGGGCATGTGCCTGTGTGTTTGCATTTGTACTTTCATGTGTATGCATGTATGTGCGCACGCATGTGGGGGTGGATGTGCGTAGAAGCGAGCGAACATACGCGCGCACGTGTGTGTGTGTGTGTGTGTGTGTGTGTGTGTGTGTGTGTGTGTGTGTGTGCGCGTGTGTGTGTGTGTGTGCATGTGTGCGTGCAAGCGTGCGTGCGTGCATGTGTGCATGTGTTTGTAGTGACTGCGTGCGTGAATGTTCAGAAGATGACTTAGGATCAAGAACATACCATCAAATACAACATACAGGTGCACACGCACACACGCACGCTAGCACATACAAATAACAATAAGAACAACTCCTCTCCTCACACACGCATCCCATGCACACACACACACACACACACACACACACACACACACACACACACATGCACACACACACACACACACACACACACACACACACACACACACACACACACACACACACATTCACTCTCTCACACACACACTCACACCCCAACCCTTGCACACTCATGTCTGTGGACTCTCTAATTAGCATGCTGGCATCACTCCACTGATGAACACACACACACACACACACACACACACACACACACACACACACACACTCATTCACTCTCTCACACACACACACTCACACACCAACCCTTGCACACTCATGTCTGTGGACTCTCTAATTAGCACGCTGGCATCACCCCACTGATGAACACACACACACACACACACACACACACACACACACACACACACACACACATACACACACAAAACACACGCATACACACACACACATACACTCACTCTCTCACACACACAATCACACACCAACGCTTGCACACTCATGTCCATGGACTCTCTAATTAACACGCTGGCATCACTCCACTGATGAACACACACCAGCGCACACATGTCTACGGTATGCCCTGGGAGCCCTGAGAGATTCGAAATCTTATCTCAGTTGACATGTGTTTTCATCTTTTGTGTCTGTTATTGGAAAGGCCCAGTATGAGTTTGCCCCAATCTCTAGGAGTCTTCGCAGTGTTGGCCTTGAGATTATTCCAATGTTCGTTTTGCTGGTGATGTTTCTTGCTCTTCCCTTAAATGTGCAGCCACTTCCTCTCTTGATGTTCAGATCTGAAAGAGGTCTATGGTATAGTGGCTTTGCTTTTGTTTGTTTAAGTGATTGTTCAGATTTCTTATCACATCATATCAACCAAGCTGTAATTCAGTTCTTATCGTTGCCTTGCCAGCCAGTGTGTCTGCTCTCTCTCTCTCGTTTCCTTTAACTCCAGCATGTCCAGGGCAGTACATCCATACAAGTCTCTCCAATGGAAGGCTGCGCATGAGTTCATTCCAAGCAGGGCTTACCATTCCACTCTTCACTTTCTGAAGCAGGTTCATGGAGTCAGTCAGTATCATGGCTTGTTGAGTTTGAAACTGGCCTGCGGATGAAAGCCAGTGGAGTGCTTGCGTCACTGCTTCTACCTCCATTGTTAGACTTGAAGTTGTTAAACTGTGCGCACCATTGTCTTCCTGGACAGTTGGGCCATTTTGCTTCACTGTGTATCCCCAGCCTGACTTACCTTTGGTGACAGAACCGTCAGTGTACATTACAATGTCACCTTTTGTGCAAAGGTCTTCTACCTGTATCTGAATTTCTGTGTGGTTTTTGCCTTCTGGCCATTCTCAACAATGTCTTCCAAGTTCTGGAGCGATGGCAATTTGGTAAAGATGTTTCAAGTGGTCTGGATATTTCTCCCATTCCTTGGTTTCTTTGAGTTCTGCTAACTGGCACACAAGCTGTATACTGTCTTCTGCCTGTCCCATCCATGATTTTCCAAGTCCTAGTCGAGTGCCTTTTGTTTCCTTGACTGCCGCATGTTGTGGGTTTTGGGGGATTTTCAAGTTCTCTGAAACATGCTTCACCTGTTCCAGCTTGTGTCTTGTCTGCACTGAGGGAAGGTCGAGCAGGTATCGCAGAGTTTCAACTGGTGTGTTCTTCGTGGTTCCCAGGATCAATCTTATAGCTTCGTTTTGAAATCTTGCTGTTGCTGTTGGACAGTGTTGTAAGCCCTAATCCATAATCTATCACATTGAGTACAAGTGCATGAGTACAAGTACATGATACAGTCTATCACACTGAGTACAAGTGCGTGATACAATATGCACACACACACACACACACACACATATGCGCGCTCGAACACACACACACACACACACACACACACACACACACACACACACACGCACGCACACACACACACACACACACACACACACACACACACACACACACACACACACACATATAACACACACTATACACACAAAAACACACCAAATCACACAAACCACCTCATATTACAAACTGAAAAAGCAATTACTTAACTCTCAAAAGCAAGTTTTATCCCACCATTATCTTCCATTTTAACACACACACACACACACACACACACACACACACACACACACACAAACACCTTACCCTACCCTCTGTATAATATTCTCCCCATGGAATTTCTGTAGCGGAACCTACGCATTGAGAACACCACTATTCCTGCAACAGAGAGAAAAAAAAATGCTGATCTAATCAGGCGAACAAAAATGACTGACGATGTTCAACTGTAACAGCAAAGTTCTTCAGCAAACCTCAGAATAACCACAATTTTTTTCCACCTTCACAATTCCTTCACAATTCAATCACGAGTCCCCCCTCCAAAGGCACTGACCCCTCACTCTCATCCCCTCACTGCTCATTCCAACTCTCCCATACACAGCCACACTGAGGAGGGTACTGTTGCAGAACAGCACTACAATCCGCAGGGAACAAGCAAGTCATCATGAGGCAACCCACCAGGGAAGGCACTGTGCATCTGTCAAATCATGTTACATGGAGCAGAAAGACACTGTGCACCTGTCAAA
>JADBJO010000006.1:957500-1045000 GCA_016801955.1 Conus betulinus | reverse complement strand
AAGCAAGAGATCCACAGTTTAGGAGGCCTTTCCGTGGGTTTGATACTGGCAAAACCTGACTAACTGATGTTTATACTGCTTCGCCATCACTCCATGCCTGAAATGGGCATGAGTCCTGGAAATGTTGGGAAAAACATTTTTCTACTTAGTTTATTCTAGTTAGAAAATGAAATGCGCAAACACCTTTCTACCCCCCACCCTCTTTCTCTTTCTTTCTCTCTCTTTGTATTTGCCTTTTGGTCTGTCTGTAAACAGTGTTTGTAGGAAGAAGAGGGCATGTGAAAGATAGGTGGTAAGGTGCCAGCAATATATTCTGGCCTGTGTGTGTGGGGAGAAATGTGCTATGGTAATTAGAATGCAGGTCTGGTGTTGATGACTGATTTGAAGATATAGTGATGAAGAATGATCTGTCCGTCACAGCCCGACCCTGAACAAGAAAGGAAATGCTCACACTTCTGACTACAGGCCTCCTGGGGATGGACCAGGAGGGTGAGTGGGGTGGATCAGTGTGCATGTGTCTGTGTACGTGTGCATGCGTATACGCGTGTGTGTTTGAATGCACATATTTGTGTGGTGTGTGCATGTGCACGTTTGTGCATGTGGATGTACATGTTGTGTGTGCACATGTCAAATGCATATGAATGTGTTTGTGTGTGTGTGTGTGATGCGCACATGTTTGTGTGTGTGTGTGTGTGTGCGAGCACATGTGCATCTGCACATGTGGATGCCATAGATATAATAATAATGAGGACAGTTTTTACAGTGCACATCCTAACAATGTAGGCTACAGGGGCGCTTTACAAGTTTTAACAATTCAATCTGCAAATACACACACACACACACACACACACACACACACACACACACACACACACACATACACACATTACACACACACACACACACACACACACACACATACACAGTTGGCTTTTTTTGTGTTTTTTTTTTCATGTATCGTAGTTTTGTTTTGTTTTGTTTGCAAGCACGTATATGCATCTGCAAGATGGATGCCCACCCACTTCCTCCTCATGACAGTTTTTACAGTCCAAATCCTTTCCCTTAGTCTAATATCACTTAACAAGTTTTAAAATTCACATTAAATTGAAGACGACACAACACACACACACACATAATTCTGCATTCACAGTCATACACGTATGCATGCACTCACTCACATACACACACGTTCACACACACACACAAACACACGCACACAGCAAGTACACACACACACACACACACACACACACACACACACAGAGTACACTCTCACACACACACACAGTACACTCACACAGTACACTCACACACACACACACACACACACACACACACACACACACACATGCACACATCTCACACACTCTCACACTGGGACAGAATGTTGCATACATAAACACTTACATAATATAACACGGTGAACAGCTCATTCATACACAAGCAAAGTGTGCAAGCAACATGTAGTAATTTAGTAATAATTCAGGTGGTATTATGTAACTGGCGTTTAAGCAGATAAGTTTAAAGTGCAGACTTGAAAATTG
Source organism: Conus betulinus (assembly GCA_016801955.1). Taxonomy (NCBI): domain Eukaryota; kingdom Metazoa; phylum Mollusca; class Gastropoda; order Neogastropoda; family Conidae; genus Conus; species Conus betulinus. Next base: position 1,043,456 of record JADBJO010000006.1, on the reverse strand, counting down.
GGTAGGAAGGGGCATGGCATATAGATAGAAAGTTAGCGAATTCCAGAGTATCGCTGCAGAAAATGAGAATGCTCCAGAGGCCTGCTGCTTTCAGTTATATGAGGGAATTCGAAAAATTTGGCCATCAGAGGAAGAACAGAGGGGACATTTAGGAATATATACTGCTTATAGCATTTCAAAGAGACCAGAGAGATAGTTAGGGCGCTTCACCTTTGATAACCTTACGACATAGACACGCAGGTTTTATACTGAATCCTGTGTTCGATTTTGAGCCAGTGTAATAATTTATTCACAAGATACGAAGCATGATGTTGTTTTTGGTGCCTAGTAGATAAAATGAGCGGCTGAATTTTGAACACAGTGGCTGGAGTAAGGCTGTGAGGTGCATCAAGGAGAAGAGCATTACAATGAATATGCACATGTAGAAATCATAAGTACATTAACAGGTGTTTGTGAGAAATCATGTTGTATTCAAATTTAGAAAGAGAGGGGGTTAGTTACGGCCAAGGACATTGCCAAACAAGCACAGGACAAGACACAATGCATTTCAACCTCTTGGGTCTTCTTCAGGCAAAAAAAAAAAAAAAAAAAAATTACATTTAACATTTACGATAGTACAAACAAAGAACGAACGTTTGTTTGTACTGTCCTGAATGTTAAACATGATCTTTTTTTTTTTTTGCTGAAAAAGACCCAAGAGGTCGAAATGCATTGTGTCTTGTCCTGTGCTTTGTTTGGCAATGTCTTTGGCGGTAACTAACCCCCTCTCTTTCTAAATTTTGCTTCGTTCTCCGCCCTCAGTTACTCCATTTTTTTGAAATGTTGTATTAAATAATGTTCTCCTGTGCATGAAATCTGGACTGCTTAGACTGAAAGGACTTAATTCCCTACCACCCGATTTTGTGTGTTTGTGTTGTCATTTTCTCTTGAAATGCCCATGTACTTGTGTTGTTTTGTTTACATTTGGATCAAGCTGGATTCAGTGTCGCTGTATGTGCTGTCGGTTGTTGCTTCATCAATATGAATTCGCTCACATTTCAGAAGTAGAACTTTTGTTCAGAGTTCTGCGTTATTATTATGTTTGTTTTCTTTTTTTTTTAATGCGTCTCTCATTTCTGTTTATTTGATTATGATCATAACTGGTCTGTACTCTCTTGTCCATGAAACAAAATGAAAAAGATCAAAATGATTTCATTAGAACTAAATTCAGTTTAAGTGACTTGATGGAGATGATAGTGCATGTGATAGAAATGTCAGGGAGACAGATTTATTATGTTTCAGACCTAGACCCCAGGGAAGACGTTATCGTGGGGTTGGCCATGGAGGAGGGGGTGAGTAGGCTATGGTTCTCTCCCTTGAAGCTTTTTCACACATTTTAGGTTTAGTGCTTGATTCAAGCATTAAGCATCAGAAGAGAATTTGGTGGAAGGGAGGGAAGGGCAAGGCCAGGAGGACTGAGCAGATTGGGCAGGGGAGAGAATTCAAATGACAGTAGATTCCAAATTAGACTGATGTTTTCACTGTGCCTTGGTCTCTCTCTCTCTCTCTTTCTCTCTCTTTCTCTCTCTCTCTCTCTACAATGCATTCAAGTTTAGAACAGATTGTCAAGATTGTGAAATGTCAAATTTGGAATATGTTTATCTTTTTCACCTCCTCCTTCCCACACTCCCCCAATTTCTTACCTGCCCCCAGCTCCTACGACTCCCTTCCCCATTTCCCACCCCTCTCATTTCCCTTTGTTTCCTGCATGTCTTGTGGCCAAGGCCTATGTACATTAAAATTTTCAGCCCTGATGTGACCCTTTGCGGTCGGCTGGGCTATAAGCAACATTATCTTACCTACATTAAAATCTCGAGTTCTCTCTCTCTCTCTCTCTCTCTCTCTCTCTGAAGTCTCTTTTTTTTTTTTTTTCTCAGTTTGCTTGTGGTGGTGATGGCAGAGTGTGTCTGTAGGTGTTTGCATACATATGTTCAGTTTTATCAAGTATAATTATGTTCCATACTGAAATCATGTATCAATGTATGATAGCTTTGATGCATTCATATTGAAGAATATATGATTGCTTTTCTGTTTAATGTCTTTTCACTCAGTATGATACTGAATGATTCTGTGCGTATTTGTGCAGATGTTCAAATATCAGTGTTCTTGCCAGCATGGATAAAGCTAGTTGTTTTTTTTTTTGTTTTGCTTTGTTTTTTTTTTTTTCTGTTTGTTGTTGTGTGTACATGGGTATAGGTATTATGTGCTAGTTTTTATTCCCGCTCTTTTTTTAGTGTTAATTGCATGGTGTTTGATTCATCAGATGTTCCTAACCCGCCCCCCATGGTGGTGGATGAGGTCGTTAGGCGTGCCTGCTGACCTTCAAGTGGCGGACACGCTTCATCATGTTTCAACGCTCACAACTATCAGGAATCGAGGAGATCATGTCTTTATCCTTTTTTTTTTTCTTCTTTTTTTTTCTGAATATATAGGAACTTTGGTGTATGGTTTATTTTTGTTCTTTCATTGAAATAAAAGGTGAATGTTCTGAAATACATATGTTGTTTGTCAAACAAAATGAGAAAACTGTTCTCTTAAGTTGTCATGCTTGTATTGTGTATGCAAGCTTCTTAAACGTAAGTTGTGGTGGTGGCAAAGATCATATATGTGTAACGGTGAGTGTGGTTACTGTGTGTGTGTGTGTGTGTGTGCATGTATAGCTAAGTTTGTCTGTGAAAATACTGCATGCAAGTGCATATTATGAGGAAGTATTGTTCTGAATTCAGGTGTTGTTATTTGTCAGAAATCAGGGTATCTGTGTGTTGTAATCTGCTTGATACCACCACGCATTTGAATTTTGAAACGGCTAGTCAGTTTTCACAGGTTTGGTAGTACTTCGCATTATTTATTTTCATTGTGGTGTTTACACATTCCTTCCCCCTCCCCCCCCCCCCCCCCCCCCCCCCCCCCCCCCTTCCTTCATTAATGATTTTTATTCACGTCGTCTTTCTCCTGTCTCTGTTAAAATCGTTTTGCTCATTTGTCGCTGTATGTGCATGGGAATCGTTCATCATCTTTTGTTTTTCATCGGCCTTTGCTTTTGTACTGAACCACTGATCAGGATTACTTAGGTTGAGAATTGAAAGTAGATCGTTGCTTTCTTTTTCACCGTGTTTGCGCCTTTGAATTCCCTCATACAACCTTATTCCATTTATCTTCCCTCTCATCTCCTGTGAGGAATGATGTCCCTTTGCCTGTGGTTGTGAGTCTTTGGGCACAGGGAGGCAGGGGTGTTGCCGAAGCTGCACTGCATGATGGAATAGATGCAAAGTCTCTACCGTCTGTTCCTGATGGACCTGCCTCTTTGTACTGTCCTTCCCCTATCCAAGCACCAGCTTCCTACCTCCCACCCTCCCTCATTCTTCCCCCTTCTCATTCCCACTGGCATCTGTGTCTTTTTTTTCTCATATTATCATTGTTAACATTTTAGACGCACTTGAGAAATGAATGAAGAATATTTTAGTGCAGAGAGACACGCAAAATATCAGCATTCATCGTAAATGAATTAATTCATTGATATGTGTCAAACACTGAAGTGTTATGCCAGATGAATGGGATAGTGAGACTGGAAACTTATTAAAGAGAAAATATTTGTAATTTGTGCTGTAAAATACAGCACAAATTGACAAATGCTTACACTTTTACATAGATATGCATCTTATAAGTCAGTATACATATGCGCTGACATATACATACACACGCACGCATACGCACATGAACACACACACACACACACACACACACACACACACACACACACACACACACACACACTCACACTCACACACACACACACAAGCACTCATGTGCACTTAAAATGGACACATTATGATTGTCCTTGACTGAAGGGTTTGGTGACTGATGTTTGTTTTCCAATCACTTTTTTCCACGATAATTCTTTTCCCATTTTTTTTTTTTTCATGCCTGGGATTGGTGCCAAATACGTTTGTGTGTGTGTCTGTGTGAGTGTTAACATATGTATATACATGTGTGTGTGGTGTGCATGTGTGTGTGTGTGTGTGTGTGTGTGTGTGTGTGTGTGTGTGTGTGTGTGTGTGTGTGCATTTATTATAATTTTATGTATAAGCACTGTGTAGTCTTTTGCTCTTGAGTTAAAGACTACAAGTGTGTCATACATTTTTTTTTTTAGGTTTTCTTTCTTACTGTTCATTTTATCTGGTTTGGGGCATAGTTAACTGCAGAAGTATAGTAACTGTAAATGTTATTTGCTCCTGTACGTTCATTTGAAAGGTTTGCTTTCTATTAAAGGTGATGTATAAAAAACAAGGATGCTGTAATGCATGTGTGTGGAGGGGTGTGTACATGTGTGGATGGGTGAAGCAGAGAGAGGTAAAAGGGAGACCACATAAATATTAAACCTTTGTGTGTGTGTGAGTGCGTGCGCGCACTTGTGTGTGTGCATGTATGTGCTATCTTACCGTATCTTGCCACCATGGTAGTTCCCAGTTAATGCAGCTGGTTTTGTTTTTGAGATAATGAAATCCACATTACTTGAAAAAATCTTTTATTCAAGTCCATGGTATTTTTATCTGATTTTTTTTTTTTAGCTAAACAGTTATTGTGTGGAGAGGGCGTACGTGTACTATATATATGACTTATACAAACATATTCATTGTACATAAATATGGTATATTGACACAGGGGATTTTTCTCTGAGAATAAAGTATTTGGTGTTCAGGTGTCACATGTCTTGATGAGTTCTTCATTTGGGAAACTCTATCACAGACTTATTTTTTTCTCTTTCCTCGCTTGATTTTTTCCTTCTTTACTGCACACGCATACAATGCACACACTTACTCTAAGCAACACGTCTCCCCTCCCTTTTTTTTTTTACTTCGTATATTAATGTACTAAGTGGAAAGATGCAAGTCATAAGAGAACATTATGTGTAAGCGTGCACACACACACACACACACACACACACACACACACACACACACACACACGCACACACACACATACACACACACACACACACACAATCACACTCACACATGTGTGTGCACACACACATATATGCACACACACCCCTCCAGAGTTGCAACCTTGCCATGGACAGAGGGCTTGTGTGGTTCAGTGATCCTCTGGGCTCTGCTGACAGGGGCATCAATACTCGACTGGACGGCCGTTTTTGTCAAGGCTTCCTGGTATGTAGAGCGAAGATGCTGCCTGGCTTCAGCACAATGTAGTAGGAACTGATGCCCATAGTAGGGTCTCCCATTTCAGAAAGGTTAAGATTGAGGGCCTGACAAATGATATTCCACTTTCTCCTTTTCTGTCTTTTGCCTTCCTTGTTAGATCTTTTCAATATTCATCTCCTCTTCAAGTCTTCTTTCCCACGTTCTTTTCTCTGTGTTTGTCTTGTGATCCGCTGTGTTTGCCGTGCGGTGTGACCTGTGATGTAGGGGAATGAAATCTTGGTGATTGAGGGGGCAAATGCTCTCAAAACATCTGTTTGGCCGGCTCGAATCTCTTCTAGACGGGAGGTACACACTGGCCCTGGTGTGCCAGTTGGCTACCCTTGCGTGGGATGAAGTCAAGACAGGAGATTCCCTGGCTGGTCAAGGTAACCCTGTAGTGCTGGTGGTTCTGTCTGTCCCTGGGAGTGGAGCATTATCATGGGGGATAGGGTTGGTGGGCTTCTATTTGTCACAGATCCCTTCCAAAGTCTGGAAGGGGTCAAGACAGTGACTTCTTGACCCTGGCCCCATAGTTGGACTCCATGGTGGGTGGGCAAGAAACAGATTAAATAAAAACACATCAAAAATGGCTTCTCTATTAAAAAAAAAAAAAATGTAATCCGCCTCCCCTCCATAAAAAAAGGAAGATAATAACACCAATGACTACGAACTCCGATCTGAACAGCAACTCGGGCATGGAAACAAGGAAGAGAACAGGATTCTGGGCTTCCTGGCTAGTGGTCAAAGGAACCGAACAGGAGAAACCAATTTCAACTCAAAGTCCTCTTGAAATCCAGAAAGGTTTTCAAGGGTATTGCAGATGACCTTCACTCAATCAAAAGGCATAGAAATGGATAATTCCTGATAGAGTGCAAGACAAGCGCCAAGCAGGCCAGCTTCTAAGCACCACGAAGCTGGTGGACAGGGATTCAGAGTGATTCCGCACAAACATTTCGACTTGTCAAAAGGTGTCATGAGATGTCCTGAACTCAAAGGAGTATTGGAGGCAGAAATAAAAAGAGGGACTTAGAGCTTCAAGGCTTCATTGATGCCCACAGAGTGACACTGAAAAGGATCTGATAGAGTGCCCACAAACACGCTCTTCCTGACCTTTTGTTCACTTAGTCTTCCAAGATGCATCAAAGCAGGCTACCTTGTGGTGAAAGTAGACTTCCAGATTCCATCTCCAATGAGGTGTTTCCGCTGTCAGCAATCTGGCCATGTTCATGACAGGTGCCCGCGGCAGGAGATCTGTGGTTGGTGCTGCAAAGCAATCCATGAAGGGCCTTGCCCGGGACCAGCCCTTTGTGCCAGCTGTGGTAGCAGCCACCCCTCTTCCTCGGGGGACTGTCCAAAATGGACACTTGAAAAATACATCCAGCAAAGTCAAGACTGAAAAGAGAATTCCCTTCCACGAAGCCAAGAAACTGGTTGCTCGGCAGTCAACCTCAGTCAACATTGTCGTACTATTCTGCAGTTCAAGAAAAAGTTCTGAAAATGTCTGTATCCTGTCAGACAGACCCATTTCATTTTTCCAAATCTACTCAAGAAAAATCAACATGTGGATCAGAAAACTGGCAAGAAGATCAGTAATACCTCTGAAGAGGACCAGCGCCATCAGCGTGGGCATTAAACCCGCTACCCCCCAGTCACTCCAGCAGCCAAAAAAATCTGCTGCTGAGCAGGCTGGGAAACAGACTGGCTGTTCTACCCAAAGGTCCTGGAGCCCATCCAAAAATCCTTGTAGGGAAAAAATGAGGAGGTGATGGAGGTGAATGGACTTCCATCTGCCCCTTGAACCTCCTCAAGGAAAAGCTCCAGGAAAAAAAAAAAAAAAACTTTCAGGCCCCAGGCAAACGAATCTATTAGCTGATAACAAATTTTCTCCTCCTTAGTCTGACAATGAGGATGCAGAAATGGAATGAGTTCTCTACCATCTTCATTTCCTTGCCATGCTAGAGTCAAAATTTTTCCATTGGAACATCTGGGATCTCTTTTCCAATTTTGAGGAGCTACAGCTTCTTTGTCACAATCTGAAACTTCTTGTGATGGTTCTGCAAGAAACTAAAACTCAGAGTCATAACTTTCACTCTTTCCGGTTTTAATGTTCACTCAAACCAGCACAACCTACTGCAGACGGAGTAACAGGAGGAGTCTCGTTTCTCATCCAAAAGTCTCTTCTGTTCAGCCCTATTGATTTTGTTAAATCTCTTCAAGCTTCAGCCGGAAGAATGTGTTTGTATAAAACAGTAACAGAGTGTTCTTTATATTTACCACCATCTGTCTCAGTCAGTCGACAAGAGCTGGTCAGCCTGACTGGAGAACTTCCACAGCATTTTTTGCTATTGGGTGATTTCTATGGGGACAATTTTCTTTGGGGTAGTCTTAAAGAGTGGAATGGGCAGTGTCACTTTCTCTCTGTCTCATGGCTTGTGACTACCCCTTCTATATCTCTTCTTCAAATAACAACATGAGAGAACTTCAACTTCCAGTTCTTTTATTGCCCAAATGTTGTTGTTGTTGGGGCATAGGTGATGAGGTCATACCATGATAAGAAACCCTACATCCCTAACTAAATGGGTGAGTCGAATCTGATGTTTGCCCAATTAATTTCAAATTTTCTCTCCTCTGAAGATTCCCTATCTAAAACAAAAACCCACCAAGCAATCTGGAGCAAAAGACAAAAAAATACATTGTTAGCTTTCTAAGGATCATGACAACATTCATCAAAATAATAGCATAAGTGAAAAAACATAAAAATATATATATATATATATATATATATATAACAGGAATTACACCTAAAAAAAATAAAAGTGAAAAGAAAAAAGAATACTGACATAAGTGATATACAAGAACAAATTACATAACAGGAAATACTCTTAAAGAATAAAAGTGACAAGGAAAAAAAAGACATTGGTTTATTTGCAAATTGATGTCATAGATGATTAGGAACTTGAGGCCATGGGTGGATCTTGAACTCAAACCACACTATTGGTTTTCACATCAATGCACTAGCCGCTTATACCTCGTTATTTCCCACTTAAGTAAAGAAATATTGGTATGGACATATACATGACATTATAAACACAGCCAACTTCCCTAAGAAGCATTGGCGAGCCTATCCTTTAGTGGCTTTAGCACTTCCCACCACAGAGACTTTGACATCTCAACCCTTAGAGTTTTAAGACTACAACAGTCCACCTGTGAACTTCTTCTGTTGCATGGACTTGCCCTATTATTTGGCAGTGTCCAACACACATGTAGCTAAGGACCTCAATAACCATGCATCCTCATCAATCCCAAACAGGCTTTACCCCATTTCAAGGTTTCCATCGAGTTGCGAGAAAATTTAAAAGGAAGGGGTCACCTAGTCTCAGTCTCCTAATCCCACAACTAGGGACTGATCTAGCTCCTTGGAGAAAAGATGGAAAATAAACACAGTAGGAACAGACATAACAAACCACACGACAAATTCCAGTGAGCAAGCAAGGCAAAACCCCTTTCTCTAACAATCTACACACACTTTCTCACATACAGTACCCCATAATAAAAAAAAATATATTAAAGGGAATAGGAAAAATAAACACACAGAAGAAGAGGAATAGAATAAACCATTCAAAACCAAACCTAAAAGAAAGAAAAAAATAAACTATCAGGCAAACAATTCTTTTAGATCAGTCAGTAGACTGATAGTGGAAGGGAGGTAACCTGGCCTTTTCACAAGATCTTGCAACCAACAAGTTGCACCCAAGCTCTCTACGGTCCAACATAGAGAAGATCATTCGGTCCTTCTCAAAGCATTATCATGACAATTTTCCCAGCGATTCTCCTTAGCCTGGCCCGTTTTGAACGTCTGTTTCCACCACACATGCCAGAGCCCCAAACCAAGGAAAACGGTGTAGCCTCACCCAAGGCAAACATGAAAAAATCCAGCTTCTTGGTAAGCTCAAATTTATTATGACAAGGACAAATGTACACACAAAAAAAAGAGAAATAAATTACCACACAAAAAGAAAACATCATGTCCGGGAGAATTTCTAGGCCGGGAACGCTCTCAACCCTGATGATTCTGGCACTGTTTTCCTCAACATTGGCTGGTTCCAAAAGAAAACCCCTAAACTATTCAACACATCTTAACCCAAAATAAAAGTCATTTCAACGCCAACCTGGAGGTAGCAGACAGATCGGGATATGATGTGCGTCTTGATCTGGGGGAGGGGGGGGGGGGGGTCAGAAGCCTTCTGACTTCTGCCAAACTTCTGGAGACGCGTCTGGCACCGGTGATGTAATTCTCCTGAAGGAGCCAATCGCTAGCAACTCTCACCCAGAATGGTAGCTTCCTTTTAGGTTTGAAATTTTTGTACTTACTCTTTACTCATAGACCTACACTACTGTATTATTTGTTATTATTATCAATATCTCTAATACACTAATAATAAACTACTAAAGGCTAGTTCTAACGAAGAGCCCTAACTAGACCAAATCCGAAGTAGAAAACAAACCGGATCACTTCTGGAAGGGAAATAACACTCCTGTGTCTAGTTGCCAACTCCGGGAACTAATATGTGAGATTGCTTCCCTTTGACCGCAGATGTCATTGACATGTCGCTGTAGTGGTAATTCTTCACGTCTAGAGGTCTGCTTTCTCGAAGATGTCTTCTCAGAGCTGGATTTGTGTTGTCTGGATGATGGGTCTCCAACTTACCTCCATTCTCCCATAGGTACACTTTCGTGTTTAGATTTGTCGATCTGTGACCCCCCTCTAACTTGTCCTGGATTAAGAGTGGTGTTTGGAGCCAATACTGCTCACAACAATCTTCACAGACAATTTCCCATTTATCCTAAAACGTACAATAGTAAAGAAAGCTACAGTTTACCTAAACACCTGATATACCCAAAGTTTGTAACTGGGATCTGTTTTGCAGCTCATGTCCGAATAGAACAAGGTAAGGTAGAGGAAGTTCTGCAAAGTCCGGACCTGTCAAAGGCCTGACAGACATACACCTTGGATGTGCAAAAAGATAGTATTCTGACTTCTTTCAATTTCCGACTTCTTCAAAAACAAATTGCTAATGCCCAAAACACCCTGGTTTAATTCTGAATGCCAGCACATTTCCAATGAACGCAAACGGGCTTAGCGTCAGGTTTTTCAAAAACCTTCAGCTCCCAGTGCTCGAGGTCATCAAAAACTCCAAGCCAAACAAGACATACTTTTTGAGTAAGTAAACGTCAGCCTTGAGGAGACTTCTGCTCCAAGCTGACATCCAACGAAACATCAAAGAAAAACGTCTAGAAAAATCGTCAAGAAAATCAAGGGGAAGAGTACCAACCTGTGAATTCATCACCTGAAACTTGCCTGTTCTCCCATAACTGACAAAGAGGCTGTTGCCGATCTGCTGGCCTCTACTTTTGAACAGAACTCGTCCTCCTCAAGTAAATCTGCTGGTTTTTTTTTTTTTTTTTTTTTTTTTTTTTTTTTTTTTGAACAACTGGCAGAAAATATCTTCATATAACTTCACTTTGGACAACTTTGATACGTACAACCTACCATTTTATATATTCATGAACTGTAATCAGCGCTGCAAACTTGCAACGATTCTGCTCCTGGCCTTGATGATTTTCATTATCAGCTTTTTTTGGAACATCTCTCAGAGAGTTGTCTCCAGACCTAATGAAAGTCTAAAACCATATTTGACTACAGGGTACTTTCCGCTCTCCTGGTAGAAAGCCCTGATCATTCCTATTCCTAAACTGGAAAAGACCATACCAACCCTTCTAATTGTCGTCCAATTGCTCTGACCAGCTGCCTCTGTCAGCTAATGGAAAAGATGATCAACTCCCATCTGATGTGAAGGCTGGAAGCCAATGGCTGTTGGCCAATGAACAGTGCAGGTTCCGGAAGTACCACTTTACTGTTGACCATTTAGACCATCTTGAAATCAACATCTGCAATGCCTCCATTAATATACACATGTGGTTGCTATTTTTTTTTTTTTTTTTCTGGAGGAGAAAGCATATGACACCACTTGGAAATAAAGTATTCTTATTAATCTTCATAAACTTGGTTTTCATGGTCATGTGCCTGTACTTTTGCAAAACTTTCTGGCTGATCGGCTGTTCTAAGTCCATCTTGGCACAACACTGTCTGACATCCATAGGTAGGAGTTGGATGTACCACAAGGGAGCATTCTTTCTCCTGCTCTGTTCAGTGTTTGAAAATTAATGAGAATGTCAATTCTGTAAACTGGGGTTCCGAGTCCTCTCTGTTTGTTGATGACTTTACATTCTACGCAGTTGGAGCCTCCAATGCCAGTGTACAGCGTCAATTAAAACTTTGTGTGGATAAGATCCAACAGTGGGCAGAGAAAAATGTGTTCACCTTAGCAAAACTTGGTGTATCCATTTTCACGATTTTCGTCAGTTTTTTTGCTGATCCTGTAATTCGTCTGGGCAAATCCATCATTCCAGCTGTGAAAGAAGCCAAATTTTGGGTGTTCCTCTTTTTTTTTTTTTAATCAGAAACTGAACTGTAAAACTCATGTCCAATATGTAAAAACTGCATTTCAGAAAGCACTGAACATTCAGAGAGTTGTTGCACACACAGACTGGGCACTGATAAGGAAACTCTTCTCTATGGGCACTGATCCCCCCAAACTGAACTAAGAGTTTGTAGTCTATGGTTCTGCCAGACCTTCCTACCTGAAAACTCTGGATCCCATCACCATCACGGGCTTTGACTCTGTCTGGGTGCATTCTGCACCAACCCTGTTTATACGCTGTATGTTGAGGCAGGAGAACCATCCCTCTCAGACTGTTGGCTGAAATTTACCTCGAACTACTGTTTGAATCTCTTTTCAAAACCCCAAATCCTGCTTATAACTGCATTTTTGACCCGAAGTTCCAAAAGAAATTTGATGACCACTCCAGTTCCGTTCCACCCTTGGGAATTCGTATTATTCCCCATTTGAACAATACAGATATAGGCCTTGGAGTCGTGTGCGCTTTGTCCAAGTTTCCTGATGACCCACCATGGACTTTCCTCACACCAGATATCAGGTTTGATTTAGCCTCATGTCGTGAAGTTCGACTATAGCTTTTGTGTTAAAGCCCCTTTTCGCTGAACTGTGTTAGAAGTGTCCATCCTTCAGAAGAATTTTTACCAATGGCTCCAGATCTGAGGAGGGGGGTTACCTCTGCTTTGTATTGTGCAACAGACCCTTCTCAGAGATGTTCTAAACACATTCCCACTGACAGCTCCATCTACACTGCTGAGTTGACAGCCTTGGTCCTGACTCTTGAAATGGTCTCTAAATCAAAACATAGTTGCAAATTAGGCGACTGCAGGCAGAAATCTAAGCCAATCTTAAATTGTGTTTGAAATAACTCTGCCAAACAACATGGAAAAAAGAATCACAAGACAAAACACGACACGTTTCGACCTTCAAGGTCTTGTTCAGGCGAGATAAAAACAACATTCAAGACAACAAAAATGAAAAATGAGCAATCACGTATTGGTCAGAGTTCGGGGTTACAGGAAAGGTCAAGTAGTAACAACCAAGTTTGAACAGATGAAAATCGCCCTGGTTCTGTGGTGGAAAAAAATTGAATGCGAAAAAAAATGATTTATCCTGGAATTTGGGGTCAGTAAATTAGTTAAATGCTATCGGTCAGCAAAAATTGCAGAATGATACATGACTTGTAGACTCCTTGTATTTTGATGCCATTAGTAGGATTTTGGAGTGAAAAGTCCATCAGATGACAGAAGATGACAGTAAGATGAAGGGTCGTGTGAATCGTGCTTGCATAGAAATGATAATGATGATGACAAAAATTTTGAAAAAAAATAATGGGAGGGACTATTACTACCACTTCTGGTGATAGTGTGACAATAGTAGTTGTGTAGTATGGGAGAAAGGAGATGGGTTAGAGGATTGTCAAATAGCATTGTGGCAACAGTGTAGTATGGCGATGATGATGGTGATGATAATGGTAATGATGGTATTAATACTGGTATTAATAACAATGATAATAATACTAACAACAACAGTAATGGTAATAATACTAAAAGTAATGGTACAAAAAATATGATAGAAGTATTATCAATAAAAGTAATGATAATACTAATACTACTAATGATAAAGGAAGTGGGGAAGAAAAAAAGGAGGAGGGCGAGGGGGAGGACATGAAGAAGAAAGAGAAAAAGGAGGGTACAAATTATAGGACACATGCTTTTGATAGGCTTTCGATTAAGAAAATACTCTGTTGAAATGGACTACTGGATAATAGTCTTTATACATTTCAGCTGTTTTTTTTTGTCCTAGACAGGGATTCATTAAACAAGGTTTTGATTGGGAAGTCTGAATTTCGTAGAATGACAATTTAGATCAAAACTCCAACAATGATAAAGAGTGGAACAAAGAAGGCGACTAATTAAGAGAGTGTAGCGCCATCAGTCATTTCGTATCGTCGTTAAGCTTAAGCGGAAAAGATCCTAGGCATGCAATACACAAAATGAGAGCTTACGGACTTTACTTTTAATGTACGTTTTCAGATTCTTTAGTTCTAATCATACATTTTGCAATATCAAGAAAATATTTGAAGGTTTCGCTGGCGGAGGATTCAAAATGGCACCAAAATTAATTGCGCAAAATACCAGTTTAGTGAAAATATGCATTTTTTTCGTCCAGTACAATTATAAGGAATAAAGTACATTAACTTTTGTGACTTCATTGATGTATGTATAATTATGTAGGTCCTGAGGCATTAACATTTTTAAAGAGTTTACACAAAATAATCAGATATTCATCAATCAAGGGAGCTAAGTGGAATGGAACAAAATATTTCGTCTACTAAGGGTAACGAAGAAATGTGTGCACTTTTAACACCTGGCTACATCATTAAAGCCATAATTGTAGACGATAAACCAAATAATGATAATGATCTACATGCATTAGAGAAATACTGTCATGGTAAAAAATTTTTTCATGTTTCGACACACCACATTGTCGTTAAACGAAGTATTCAATGGTTTATGTTAATATGCTTAAACCAGTCTGGAACAAGAAATTTAGATGGAATCAATGGTAAGATACTAAAACCCTTCACTGGTTATTACAGATACACTAATTTACGTTTATGATTTAGATATTGATAAAAGCCACGTTCCGTTAAAATCTGAACAAGCGAAAGTTATACCTTCATGTAAAACAGGCAATCTCACCAATCCCTCAAACTACAGACCTATCTCAATATTATCCCTTTTGTCTGAACCACTCAAAAAACATATGTTCAAACATACCTGTATTTTCAATCTAAAATATCTTGATCTCATTCATGAAAATCAATAAGGTTTTTTGAGAAAACACTCCTGTCATACTTCTCTTATACAACTCGATCATTGATAGATGTCTTACAAATGTCAACAATAACGACCTTGCTGGAATTTATTTTTGTATAGATTTTGCAAAAAAGCATTTGACGTTATCAAAACTTCTGATAAAAAAAAACCCAAAAAAAAAACCAGCTTATGTGTTACAAAGTATTTAATCAAGCCTTAAAATCTATTACCTCTTTTCTCACTGACTGTCAACAGCTCGTTGAAATTAATTCAAAAAGATCAAAGTTACTCCCCTTAAAAATTTGATGTCCCTCAAGGGTCAGTGTGAGGGCACCTGCTCTTTTCTTATGACATGCCATTGTATGTACAATGTTGTTGTGAAATGTTTGCAGACGATACCTCATTACAATCACACAGTATGGTAATCCTACTGAACTGGGAAGTAATCTGCAGACAAACAACAACAAATTGATTACATGGATCATATATGTCCCTCAATACTAATAAAACAAAAATTCCATGTATATCATAACATGACAAAAGCGGCAGAAAATGAGTTCCTCATTTGCATCATTACATGCCCAAGGACAAAAGATTGAAGAGGTTACATTGTATAAGTCTTAGGATCTAGTTTCCAAGTGAGACCGCTGCAGGCGGAAATCTAAACAAATCTTAAATAAATGTTAGCAAACCACCAAGGAAAACGTGGACAAACGAATCACAAGACAAAACACGACGCGTTTTCGAACTCTTAGGTCTTTTTCAGGCAAGATACAAAACAATTAGGACAACAAAAATGAACGAGCAATCACTTATCTTCAAACATTTTAGCACAAGATAGGTGTTGAATGAAACCGTATTTGTGATTAAGTTTGTGATTCGTTTTTTTGTCCACCTTTTTCTGAGCGTTTCGCTAACATTTATTTAAGATAAGTCTTAGGAGTTATCATTTACAACAACTTATCTTGGTCTTACCACATTGCTATCTTGGAAAAACGTAATTAAAAAAAATATCAACTTGCAAAAATATAAAAAAAAAAAATATATATCAAAATCTTCATCCCAAGAAGACAGTTTTTTAGGCATATATCCTTTTCCTTACCAAGATAGTTTTTAGGCATATATCATGCACCAATCATGCACTTCATGGGACAATAACAGCAAAACTAATCTGAAACAGTAAGTCGCTTACATAAAAGGGCTATTAAGTTAATTAATTTGAAATCTAGTACCTTGACAAAGAGTGATTACAAGCCTTTAAATGTTCTTCCATGTAAAGATAGACTCAACTTCAACAAAATTTTTAATGCTTATAAATTTACAACGTAATGAGTGGATCAGCTCCGAAGAAAATCACCGAATGCATGCATTGTCATCAATAGAAACAGACATGCACATAAAACTGTCTTTTTTTCCAGACCCCAAAGTAATCTTTATAAATTAAGTTTGGTATACTCTGGAGGGATCACATGGAATAATTTGTCCTCTTTAAAATCATGTCCCTCAAAGCAGGCATTTACGAAAGCACTAAAAAAAAAAAAAAAAAAAAAAGAAGAAAAGAAAAAAGAATCTCATGGAAACTCGATGCAACAATTAAAGCTCTCTCTCTCTCTCTCTCTCTCTCTCTCTCTCTCTCTCTCTCTCTCTCTCTCTCTCTCTCTCTCTCTCTCTCTCTCTCTCTCTCTCTCTCTCTCTCAATTATGCCGTATTAATTCCATATTATGTTATTAATTCATATGTTGTAATATGATAATATACATGCGTGTATGGTTGAAGTTGTGTGCTTTTGAAAGTGGTGTTTGTGATTTTCCCCGTTGCATGCCATATTTGTTGTTGTTGTTGTTGTTGTTGTTGTTTTGTTTGTTTGTTTTTATGAGGGCAGGGTGTTAATAAAAAAAAAAAAAAAAAAAAAGCTTCACATCTTATTTTCAACCCTCGGTAAAGATAAGTTTTGACTTGACTTCACACACACACACACACACACACACACACACACACACACACACACACACACACACACACACACACACACACACACCCATATTCAGAGGCGTGTGCGGTACATCTTTTAGACTGTAATTTTGAAAAATAGTCTCTTTGGTGCATGTGATCCAGTTCATGTGACTGTACGTACACTTCCGTGGTTCCGCTTTGACTAAAACGCCTTCGAATTAGGCTAACTACTTCTGGCTTTGTTTCTTTCAGTCTGTCTATTGTTTAACAAAGTTTAATGTGATCGTGTTGCGTATTTTAGTTGTATGCTTCGATTTCATTGAGAAGAAAAACAATGCAAGTCATTACTTAAGTTTCACTTCCAAACCTCTGAAACGTAGTTTGTACAAGGCCTACTAGCAGACGACTACTATTAAAGTGAAACATGGCTGCAACCACGCCAGGGGCGACTCCCACTGACTGGGAATTCGACAAGTTTGACGATGGTTCTTTGAGTAAGTAGTCACTGTTCTACGTTATCTCTCCAGGGAAGTTGGCCTCACCGGTTCTATCGTTGTTTATACTTCCAATTCACCTATTCAAAAGCATGATCAACAAGAGTAGCCCGAGTAGCATGCCATGGCAGATTTATACACTGGCAACTTGGGCAAGGACATGACATTAGACCCCCAGCATCACCTTCATTCTTCAGTTGGTGACCATGCACAGTCATCAATGACCCACACAAGCCTAGCCATGTGTGGCATGACGAAAAAAAATTCCAGAAAAAAAAAAAAAAAAAAAAAAAAACGTATGAAGAAGAAAAGAGCACAAAACACTCAATAACATAACTTGGGTTTACAATCCAAAAATAGATAGATTAAGTATGTAAGGAACTGTACCAGTACATTTTCAGATCAGTTGGACCAATCCAGCAACAGTGTTAGGAAAGTTTTAAGCGAGAATGGATTTGCAAATATTCTTTCCAATAATAATGAAACTGCAACAAAATCCCTGGCTAGATAATAAGCAGAAGCAATGACGCTATGAATAGTGTTAGTTGAACAAAGTCAACCAACCCCAAGATGATCCACCATCTGTATATGTGTGTGCACGCCTCTCTCTTTCACTTTGTGTGTGTGTGTGTGTGTGTGTGTGTGTGTGTGTGTGTGTGTGTGTGTGTGTGTGTTTGCATTTGCATGTACCTGTACATGTGTACGTATATAGTCCTTCAGGCATCTGTGTGGGTGTATACATTTTATGGTAAAGGTGATTTGAGATCATTTATGATACAATGTTAAGTCATATATGATTGTCTTCCCTTGTCTGAAAGGGATGTACAGCTATCAAACAAGAAAAAAGAAGTGTCAGTGTCATTGTCTCTCTCAAGTTTCATGTTTTTGTGTGTAAAGGTGACATTATGAAAGAAGTGTAATACCAGATATTCACACAGTGATGAAGAACTGTGTACATTGCACAGTTTTTCTTGACAGTGAGTGTTCACCACAAGGTCCTATTTATAGACATGGTCTGTCTTACATTCCTTATTTTGGAGGCTTAAAGGTGGGTTGTTAACTTCACATATATTACTATGTGAAGTTCCTTTATTACCTTCAATGAAAACGTTTAAACAGACACTCTGTTTAAACGTTTTCATTGAAGACAATAAAGGAACAAAGTTTGTTTTATTTCTGGTCACAGAAAAGAAGTAACTGATGACCTGTAGTGTGAAAATTGGTCAGTTGCTTGTGGTGGAATTGCAACGTGAGATTATGTACCTGCAAGTCACAGCTAAGGTCAGACTACCTCAATGTGAGAGCTGTTTTTGCTTTTGTCTGCAATGTGTTTCTGTTTGTGTGTGTGAGGGGATGGGAAAGAAAGTTCAACTAGAAGTGTGTGTGTGTGTGTGTGTGTGTGTGTGTGTGTGTGTGTGTGTGTGTGTGTGTGTGTGTGTGTGTATGCACGCGTGAATGCATGTATGTGTGTGTTCTGGCACTGGTGGTCTTCTCAGTTCTTGATGAGACTCGTAAGCATCAAGATAAGAGTGAATCAGTTGGCAGAATCTGGAATCATTGTGCATGTGTGGTTACACTTTATTAGCCAGTGTAATGTTGCAAACTTGTTTTCACTTCCATACAATGCAATGACTTTCTGCTCCATATTGTCATAGAACATTCATTGCTGCAAGGTTAAAACATTTTTTGCTTACATAATTGTTAACCAAAGATAGATACTATTATTCTGTTGGCATTGACATACCTGTTCTAAGAAATATTGGCATTCATAATATCTTTTGTGTAAACTTATACATGTCAAATATGTTATTCAAAATAAAACATTTTTATTAGTGTTGTTTATTCATTTGTTTGTTTCTGAAACAACTAAAACTTGTATGAAAAGAGTCATCAGTTTGCAGCCATTTCATTAGCTGCTTGGTGTGTCTGAATTAATGATGACAACGGTGTTCAGAAATTGTTGGGGAGCTCCAGCTGAAGAAGTATGGAGGGTTCCTGGAGGACTACGCCACACAACTCAAAGAGATTGAAGATGCCTTGGATGACTCCATTGGGGACTCCTGGGACATGACCCTGGATCCCATTGCCCTGCAGGTCTGTCACTGTATGTGTGAGTGTGAGCGTGTGTGTGTTGTGTGTGTATGTGTGTGTGTGTATGTTGGTGTGTGTATGTGAGTGTGTTAGTGTGTGTATGTGTGTGTGTGTGTATGTTGGTGTGTTTATGTGTGTGTGTGTTGTTGCTGTGTATGTGTGTGTGTGTGTGTGTGTGTGTGTGTGTGTGTGGTGTGTGTATGTGTGTGTATTCGTAAAATGTGTATATGTAGAAGTTGTGAGAAAGGGTGAGAGAGAGGAGAGGGTGTTCGTGGTTAACTTGTGATTGCCATAAATGTGTGCACATGAATCGTTGTCAGTGTATAATGTGGAATTTTATGTTGAAAGACATGTTGAGTTCATTGAAATTAGACAAGGGATGTTTTGCTATAAGATTTAATGATTCATAGTATTTTGCAGTAATACTAGGTTTATATTGGTCATTAAACCATAGTGTATGACCTTTTGTATGCATGCAAGTGCATATATATAGAAATGTGTGTGTGTGTGTGTGTGTGTGTGTGTGTGTGTGTGTGTGTGTGTGTGCGTGTGTGTGTGTGTTTGTGCATGCACAGGCATGCATTTGTGGTCCTGTAAGAGAGGGAGAGAGAGAGAGAGAGTGTCATAACCATTTCAGCGAATGAACAGTTCTTTAACAGATGATTGAATTGTCTCTTTCTTCAGGTACTGCCTTACGAACAAACGACCCTCTTACAGTTGATCCGCACAGACAACAAGATCCTGAACAAAATCCTGACAGTGTTGGCTGCTCTGTGCTGTGAAATGGATGCTCTCAAACATGAGGCAGAGACCAAGTTCTACCAGCGCTGCTCTTCTATGGAGAGGGAGGTAGGGAGTTCTTTTGTAATGGAAGCCTTTGTGGTGTAACATTTTCTCTGTGTGTGTGTGTGTGTGTGTGTGTGTGTGTGTGTTTGTGTGTGTGTGAAGTGACATGCTCAGATAAGAAAATGTACCAACTTCAGATTCTCTCAAATTGCTGTATATATAAATGGAAGAGATTGTTCGTGGTGTATGTGCATGCAATCTCTCTCTCTCTCTCTCTCTCTCTCTCTCTCTCTCTCTCTCTCTCTCTCTCTTCTAAACACACACACACACACACACACACACACACATTTATACATTCACACACACACACACACACACACACACACACACACATTTACATGATAAATGATTTTGTTGGATGGTTTCTTCAATGATTTAGATTTTGTTTGATGGTTTCTTCAATGATTTTTTTTTTTTTTTTTTTGTGAGGGCTAGATGAAAAAAAGCTGTAAAGCTTATTCTTTAACCCTCAATAAAGATAATTTTGACTTGACTTGACACACACATAAATACATTCTCACACTCACATGCATGTGTGCATCCGCACACTCTCACATGCACACACACACACACACACACACACACACACACACACACACACACACACATACTCAAATACACACACTCTGACAGACTGAAAACGGTTTATTGTCAGATTAACCTTAAGCTAGGTTCTCACACACACATTCACACACTCTTACACTCACACAGAAACACACACACACACACAAGCATGCAATGATGCATGCATGCGCACGGGCACACATGCACACACACACCCTCACACCCACACACACACACATACACTTTCGTGCATGTTAACCATGGAACAAGTCTCTCATGCAAGTTTTGCTACTTCACAAAGTCTGCTTCATGAATTTCCGCGACAAACATTTTTCTGGCCTCATATTTGCAGTATGTTGTTTGTGTATGTATGTGTGAGTGTGTGCGTGCGCATGTGTATATGTCTGCATGTATGTGCATGTGTGTGTGTGTGTGTGTGTGTGTGTGTGTGTGTGTGTGTGTGCATATGTGTGTGTGTGTGTGTGTGTGTGTGTGTAATGGATGGGTGCATGGGTGGGTGTGTGCGCGTGCGTGTGTGCGTGCGCATGCGGGCATACAGAACCAGAGAGTGGCCTGGAAGAGGGGTGGATGCCCAGGTACAGATGGGCAGGATGTTCCCCACCCTGCAGGTATTTGTTCCATTCTTCATTTTCTTGCATTTTCCATAGCTTACCTGACTTGTCTTTTTTACCTGTCACATTTTTGTTACCTTGGCATTTTGGGCTGTGTCTGCTCTAAATAGGGAAGGCCTAACATGAAGAGATGTAGAACAAACATTTCCAGTCATCATCTGAATACATGATGGGTCTCAGTGGCTCGAACACATTTTTTCTTTTTGTCAGACCTTATGCAGAAGAGCTAAAGCTCATAAACATGTGCTCAGGCTAGGCTAATACAATGGTTTTCCCTAAGATTAGAGCTTTCATGGGCAGATCAGCGAATCCAGTGGGAAGAATTTGGTTATTTTCCTGTCAAAATTTTTTCTTCTTCCATCATGTAAAAACATTCACTGTCAGATCCTATAATTATCACTGTCTTGATTACCTCTCAAAATGAATTGCCTTTGATTGACCATCTTGTTTACATGTTTTAAGTTTTGTTTTAACTTGCGAGGAAAGTGTGAACTATTACAGGTTTCAAAACAACACAGTAAGGAGAAAACTATACATGCTTTTTGGTCAGTGAGAGAGAACTCTGCATAGTTTGAATGGTCAAGCTTGCATCGTTTTTCCTAGATTTAAGCTCATAAATACATTAAGAAAATAAAGAAAAAGAAAAAAAGATTTGGATTCATCTGAAACTATAATTTCTGCAGATCACGGTATGTTGATGTAGCATCAAATTTAAGACTGTGGTGCAATACCATTGAATTAAGAGTAAAAATTTAAGGAGAAGAAGACAGTCTGCCATGGAGTATGTAGCTGAAAAAATCCAAAAAAGAAAGATACATGATGATTTATTGATGTATGCGGAAGAAACATCACAACCTGTCACCTGTCACTTCCCTTTTGAAAAACTGCCTACAAACTGAGAAATTAGACAACAAACACAAGTAATTAATTTAAGATGATAAATATCAGCGTACTGAACAGGTGAATATTTGAGTATGAAAGAACAATAGACACATGATTGACTTGAGATGCCTGCCATTAATCTTTTCAAGTGATCGAAGATATGATACATGATTACATGTTAAGTTTTGTTTCCACTTGCAAGGGTCAGTGCAGTAGGGCTTGAAATGCTTTGAAGTGTAGATAGTTAGTTCTTTGATACGTGTTTTTACTCTTGATGTGTGTGTATACATGTGTGATGTCAATGGTGCTACTGTTTTTGATTCATAATGAATGCTAGTATGACTCCTGACATGTATTTGATGTTTTGTTGGTAGCTAGTTGTCTTCAGGCAGAGTTCTGTATTCAGCATGTGGTCATGATCAGTGTTTCTGATGGGACATGATCTGTACTTTTCTATTTAAAAAAAAAACAAAAACAAAAAAACTTGAAAATAGTGAAAGGTTTGTATGATCATGTTCTGTGATGTGGCACAGGATTTACATCCAGGTTAATGGTTTGAGAATGGAAAATATATACCTGCTGTACTAAAAAGTTGTCATGTGAGGATCGTTATCTCTCATTTCAAGTTGACCTATTTTTCTGGGGTGGGATGTGCAGGAATTGTCATGTTTTGTGTCTCGGACGTATGAAGTGGTGAAGAACGTGGTGCAGCAGCTTTCCTGTCTCTACGCAACCACCAGGTCAGACTTGTGTTGATGGATAGCTTTCATCCAGTGTAACTTGAACATGTTCCCTGTCTGTCTGTGGGGAAATGCAAATAACACAACAATTTTAAAAGGGGTTTGGTGGCCCTTCATGGTATGCATTAATGGTGACCAGTTTCCTGTGGTGGTGTTGTCATCAGATTGTTCATTGAGTGTGGTTTTGATGGACATGGTGGTGCCCTTGTGAGGATGGTGCTCACATATACTGGTTCTGTGACTAGGCTGTTGTTGTTAGTAAGGGGCTTAGCAAGTGATGTCCTGAGTGTGGTGCATTGGAAACGACACCACTGAAGTGACCGCAGTGTCTCCTTTGGTGGGTTGCCACATGGAAGCCTGGTATTGATGTTGCCCATGGACTGCTGGTGCTATGGCTGCTACAGGATTGTTGAGTGTGGCCTTGTATAGGGAGTGTTGTTGGCCACTGAAGGATCACAGATAACAACATGGAGAAAAAAAAACTGTTGGAATGGGAAAGCAGGGAAGATGTACATGCATATCGAGGTGCTGATTGTCTCTGTTTCATACTGGGGAAACAACATGTATGAGAAACATCTTCGGTCTAATCTCTGTGCTGGCATGTACAACACTATTTTATCTCATGTATGTTAAAGAAATATCAGGAAAAAGAAAAAGATTAATTATTGGTATGGCAAAGCAGTTTCTGTTTGGTCTGCTTTTTTCGCTGGGGACTGAGAATTGTTCCGTTGAAAATACAGCTGTATAGCTTTAATGTCCTGAAAATGCGCACTTGACCATAGGGCAGTGAATCCCATTGTTTTTCTTTTTGACTTTGTTTGTTTTTGTTAATCTGTCAAAGTGCACTTATCCATGACCTCACAGATTTCTGCAAAATGTAAAAAGAATCGATGATTAAAAATCTTTCAGCAAAGAAGGTTGGGTAGAAGAAAAAAAAAAAGTGACCGTGGAATCTGTGGAGCACTGATTGTATTTTAGGTATATTGTTAGACAACTTAACAAAATCATGTGTAAATGTCATGGCAAGAGTTTGTGGTTGTCGTTTTGTCTGCCCAGTTGAAGGCAAAATAATGTCTCACTCTTAGCAGGATGTCACAAAAGTGAAAGAGATTGACTAATCTGTGTATAAGCAAATGGTCATGTTGCAAACTGAAACGACTGCAGGCGGAAATCTAAACAAATCTTAAATAAATGTCAGCGAACCGCCCAGAGAAACGTGGACAAACGAGAGTCACAAGACAAACCACAACGCGTTTCGACCCTCTTAGGTCTTCTTCAGGTGCAACAAAAATTAAACAAATACGAAAATGCACTTAGCTTTGATCGCTTCTGTGTTCAGCGCAAGGAAGAAGGCGTTGAATTCAATGCCTTCTTGCTTGCGCTGAACACAGAAGCAATCAAAGCTAAGTGCATTTTCGTTATTTGTTTAATTTTTGTTGCACCTGAAGAAGACCTAAGAGGTCGAAACGCGTTGTGGTTTGTCTTGTGACTCGTTTGTCCACGTTTCTCTGGGCGGTTCGCTGACATTTATTTAACAAATGGTCATGGTTATGGTTGGATCACACCACTTGATTTCAAAGCAAGTTTCAGAGTATATCGTGAGGAGGAGTGGCATGCTGGACTCTTCTGTATTTCTGTGAGTTTGCTTTTTGTCAGGAGGAGCCCTGAAAGTGGATTACCCCACAAAAAGTTGGCTGGTACAGTTCTCTTGTTGCTATGTGGTCTTTACCTGTGCACGAAGTGCATGCTTCTAAGTGAACCACAGTCTCACCTGAAAGACTAGCACAACCACCATTTGAGGAATGATGGAGAGGGGGAAAAAATCCATGCTGAGACTTGATCTACAGATTTAGGAATGTCTCACATCCTAGAAGAGTGAACTGGCCACTTGGCCACTTTCCCACATCTCCAAAAACTGAGGGAAATGGTGGGCGAAAAATGTTGTTGGAGTAGAGGGGGTGGGAAAGTGGGAGTTGGGTATTACTGCTAGCCAAATCTCATGATGGCCAAACTTCAGGTTAGCCAGATTTTGGATATCTGAAGATTTTTGGACCAATGAATGCGTGTGTGCTCATTGAAATTTCATCATGCCAGTTTTTTTTTTGGGTAGACAGTAGCTGGTAGTCTACAGTTTTCTGTGTCCTGACTGGGGACGTGTGTCTGTGTCCCCACTTCTTGTGTATGACTCATGTGAAGGGATGTTACAAACGAAGTTCACCACTATTACGGTTATTATGTCACTTTGATTTGTTTGAATGGATTGAGTCGTGCGATCAGCTATCATCCATCCTTGTAATAATAGAGAAACTTTAAGTAATTTTTGTAACTAAGATGATTAGTGTGTATCATTCCTGTCATGATTACAGTGTTATTCTGATTTGTTTAAACTGATGTGTTCAGTATGTATCACACTGTTTAGAGAGGACATTTACATTCTGCACTTTGAAGGGTCTGTGCATTTGGCTGAGCTTAATAAAACTAAATCCACATCAGTGTGCATTTTTTCTGTTATGATCATAATGTGACTTTTATCTGCATGAATGCATTTGGTCATAGAGTATCCTCCTCCACTTTTGGTCTCCATGGAATGTTTTCAGAGGGGCAGTCAAGCTGATTGATGTCTCGGACGTCCATTTTCAGGTTAGTGTGGAAAAATCATGAATAAGGAGAGAGAAAATAAAAATGAATAAAGCAAAAGAAAATTGATAAATAAATAAGTAGACAGAGAATGTGATTTTAAAAAGTTGTATTATCACTTGCGTGTTTATTTGCTCTTGATTAGAATTTGTTTGGGCTTCTGATCTCATTTTATCTACATAGCGTGTGTGTTTTTGTTGGGGGCAAAATGTGATATGCGTGAAGTCAGAGGTTGAGTGTGCCTGAGCAGCAAGGGAATGGAGGGTATAGAGAACAATCAGCAGTCAGTTGTTGGGGGGTTGCAGACAGTGTATGAACATCTGGGGAGCTTGCTGAGTGTGCTGATCACTCTGGATCACATCATCGATCATCACGCCAACTTCCTGGACCACTGGACCCTGTACAAACGGTAGGGATGCAGGCTGCCTTCCTTCTTCTCTTCCCACATCTTGTGCTTCCTCTTCCTCTTCCTATTTCTTCATCCCGTCCTGTTTCTTTGTCCTGCTCTCACCTGATCTCAAAGCATTGTGTTGTTACCTGTGTCTGCACGACTTTGTTTTCTCATCGATCAGTTTGTCTTTCGCTCTCATTTGTTTGTTTTACGTACGTTTACCTATGTACTTACACACAAACGCAAGCACACGCATGCACATGCTCACTCAGACATGCACATACACATGTACAGTATACAGTAGCTATGAAGCATGTCATTTGCCAGTGAAAGTACAGCAGCTCAGACAGTCCTGAACACCCAACTCATAAGTAGCCGCTCTACATTGCTGTATTGTCTGTGCACAGAATGGTGGCCTCAGTGCGCCATGCCCCAGGCAAGTTCAACGTACCTGAAGACAAAGTGCGGCCCTTTGAAAAAAAACTGATGATGATGCTGGAAGGGAGGCTGTTGGATGGCATGATTTTCCAGGTAACTTGCATGGCTTCTGGCCTGACACAGCCCTCCGTCCTCCCCATTTTTTTTTCTTTTACTCACCTGGACTGAACCATGCCAAACTGGGGCCCAGACTGACTAAAAACAACTGACACTGGTGTTCAGTTGACCAGAGCGTGTGGTTGGGAATGATTGAACACATTTTTACATATCAGACAAGTTCTTCAACATGAAGACTCTCTTTGAAGTATGGTCACAAAGAATTTTAACTCCACTGGGCAAAGTAGCTGTGTTAAAATCATTGATTTCTCTCGAAACTCATTTACCTCTGGATTTTGCTGCCAAACCCATTAGACAACCAAACTAAAGAAATGCAAAAAAATTATGTTACCAATTTATTTGGGCGCAAAAAAGTGACAAAATCAAACAAAAAATATTCAGTGCATAACCTAGAAAAGGGTGGAATAGGTATTCCTAGCATCAAAACATGTATTCAGACACTAAAACTTTCTTAGATTAGAAAATTGTAAACGCAAAAGCCAAAGTGGTCAAAAATAAAACTCTCATTATATCCAGAAATAAAGGTATTAAACTGCTATGGACCAAATTGCTTCACAAACACTAAACTCAGTAACTTTTGGAAAGATGTTTCCAGAGCATACTCACATTTTCATAAACAAGTGCATTTAAGCAAAATTGAGAACATGACTTTTTATTGTAAGACATGGGCTGAGAAAAATATTCTTTTGGTGATATTCATTAGAAAGCAATTGCGCATTTTTGAGCCACAGAGCACTCTCAGAAAAATTCGGAATTGAAATAAAGTTTTTAGAACACAGAAGCTGTTAACATGCAATCAAGGAATATAAAAAGAGGTGAAACATCAGTATCCAAGAGAAAAAATAGCGACTCGCAAACCATAGCCGTACAGTTCTTAACAAGACTACAAAAAGGTTTGTGGCTATACTGTAACATCCTGTTAGGAGAGATAGAGGTCTTTGATCTTGTATACTTCATGCGCTGGGAACAGGAGCTCAACACCAGGTAGACAGGACAGCAGACGTTATGAAAATACAGAAAATAAAAGAAATAAGGTTACAATGGTTTCAAATGAAATTATGCAACAGAATTTCAGTTACTAGCAGCATTTAAAAAAAAAACAAACAAACATGAACATTGTAAGTAATGACACATGTAATTTTTGTGATGAGAAAAAGGATTCAGTTGAACACTACTTAAAAAATGTTGACACTTTCAAGCATTCTGGAATGACCTAGAAATCATTCTCAAAGACAAATGCACAAACTGTGACAGACTTTCATTCAATATGTGGACAAAAACCAGTTGTGTGGTTCTGTGTTCCCGTGCTGGCCCATTGCATGCATGCTGAGTGTCTGTGGGAATTAGCTGAGGCCAAAAAAAGTCCTCAAATAAATGCCTCTGATGAGATTTGAAGCCAAGACCTCCATTCAGCAGCCTGTCACATTAACCATTGCACTACTTTGGATTCTAGTCTATCATGCTTCTATTTTTGTTGTTTGTTTTTTTTTTTGGTTTGCCACTGTACTTGATGAGGGACTATTGAACCCTTAGAATCCAAGCTCCAAAAAACAAATGGTGCTGACTTTAGGTGCAGCTGTTTTTCACATTGCTGATGGTTGTAAATGTACTTTGTAGGTACACAGAACTGTGTGGAGCAGTTTTTGACACAAGCGTGAAGAATGGCTTGTTTGCCGAAGATGTACATTCAACATCCGGGAATGGATAGCTGAACTGGAGACCCGTGTTGGTGACACACGGGAGGTGAACGGTCCAAGAATGGCTTGCCTCTATCAACATCCGGGAATGGATAGAAACTGGAGACCCGTGTTGGTGAGTGATGGACCTGCCTCTATCTGAAGTAGAACATGTAGTGTGTATGTGTGAATGCTGCTTCAGTCAGGCAAAGTGGTTGGTTTGTAATAGATTTGCATGTTTCTGAAGGACATGTTGAAGGGTTACCTTGTAAGCAGCTCTGGTTTCTCACTTCCGTAGAATTAGAAATTATTTTCCTCATATTAACCAGTTCAAACATTTGTCTTATCATGCTTGATATGGACAGATCGATGCTAACTAGGATGTATGAAATTTGGACTTTTGACCATTGCTCACGTTGTTGCGGACATGGTTGGAGAGATTATCAGGAAAGGGCTCCAAGTGACCAAGCTAAGACTTGTTCTCTTCAGCTTTGTATTTCTGAATTTGCGGAAGTTCTGTGCACTTGCCCTGTGTCTTTGTTTCCTTTTCACCTCTACCCTATGACATCAACAACAACAACAGGAAAAAAAAAAATAACGGAAGCAATAGCCGTCCAAAAGGGAAAGAAAACAGTACACAAAGTCACAATTCCACTCTTCATATTTCACTCAGAAAACTGGACAGATCAGAAATGATGCCATGTGCAGTATGTTTATTATGTCATTTTTTAATCTGTGCAGTTGTCAAAGATGGATATTATGTAGTTGTATTGTTTTGGTCTTATTATGTCATTTTTTAATCTGTCCGGTTGTCAAAGATGGATATTATGTAGTTGTATTGTTTTGGTCTTATTATGTCATTTTTTAATCTGTCAGGTTGTCAAAGATGGATATTATGTAGTTGCATTGTTTTGTCACAAAACAAGTGAGCTTCTCTCACCCATCACACGCCTCAGCATCCAATGAAATCGAGGAATTTTAGCACTATTCACATATGGTCTAACATTGTGGCCATACTTCCCCAATTCAGAAATCTCTCTTTGTTTCAAAAATCTCCACCTGTACTTCTCAACATGAAAATTCACTTCACTTATGTTTCAAAACCATTCCATTCATAGACACACACACACACACACACACACACACACACACACACACACACACACACACACACGTTGGCTTGGCACACACAGTATCCTTCTCATTTTCTTTTCTACACTTATGCCTATTTACACAATATCTCTCACACACACACACACATACTTGTATTTTCTTTTTTTTTTTTTTTTCCAAGGGGAGTCCAATGAAGTGGACCAGCGAATGCACCTCCTGGGAATGACCTCCCTTTTCATCCTCCATTTCCAATCTTCCGCGTGCTGGACAAGCGCACGTTCCGCTCCGTGTGGGAGCTGTACAAGAAAGTGCCCTGCGTCCACCTGTTGGGCAACGTCGTCTGGTTCGGCAATGAGTTCCTCCTCACTCGCCTGCCCAACGCCTCACAGTTGCTGGACCCGCAAAACACAGGTGGCTGCACAGCAGCAGCAGGTCCAGTGGCTACAGTCACGGAACCAGGCACTGATGCGGTGAGTGTCGTGGTGGGTGGTGTTTGGTTTGTTGGATCATCAGTTCTTTTTTCATGCTTATCTGACCAGACAGTTGCCATTATCCAGTTAGGTACTGACTCGCCTTTAATAACTGGAATGCTAACCAACTTAAGTGTTAGCTAATTCTTTCTCCTTCCATGCCGTATTATATATCTTGTTTCTGACTCATTATGTGTATGTCTGGTGCATGTTTTGTCTGTCTCTGTTGTGTGTATATGTGCGAGTATGAGTGTATGTGTGATCTGACATCTGTGTGGTTGCTTGTTCATCTGTTTCTCTGTTGTGTCCTTTATCATGAGGAAAGATATGGTCTGATGTATTTTTGATATTGTGTTTGCTTTTTACGTGATTTGTATTATAAGAGTTTGAAAAATTCTACTCAAGATTGACCATAGTGCTTCAGCCTGTGTGTGATAATTGAATAGTTTTGTAATTAATTAATTAATATACTAATACCTAGAACGATTAATACATTAAGGTGCACTATATGCAGAAACGGTACATTTTTGAGGATGTGTGTGTGCATGTGTGTGTGTGTGATGCGATGTGATGTGTGTGTGTGTGTGTGTATGTGTGTGTGTGTGTGTGGTTCAAAAGCTGTTATTATTAACCATCTACATGTTTATATCCTGCTTCATTTTTGTGGATTAAAGAACAAGGGTATCATTTGACTTCTATTTAACCTTCACTTTAAGAGTTTCTTTTTCACCTGATTTACTGTCTGGTTTGATTTTCTTTCTCATTAGTGTTAATTTTTTGTTTTGTTTCCTAAAGCGTTGTCATTAACTCACATTTTGATATGTGAATGTTGTTATTCCTGTTCCTGCACTGTTTAGCATTTCCTGCAAAGAATGCAGAGTAGACTAGATTGTCTTGTTTCCAAGAGTTCACATATTAGGTTGTCTTGTTTCAGACTAGATTGTCTTGTTTCCAATAAGTTCAAATATTAGATTGTCTTGTTTCCAATGAGTTCACAAATTGTTTAGGGTTCATATTGTCATTAAAGCTTGGAAAAAGTTTGGATACTGAGTACTTAATCGTATGTCTTAAAACATGTATACAGACTGACTTGGGGGTGTGAAAGATTGTAAATTTGATGTTGTGCTGTCAGTAACAACAACAACAACAAAAAAAAACAAACAGAAAACCCACATTTTGTTAGTGAATTCAGTGTCCAGCACAGATTCAGAGACTTAAATACTGGAACTTTTTTTTTTGTTTGGAGAAATTTAAGGAATTTTACTCTACCCGGTAGTAGCCTCATGATGGCTGAATTCGACTTTTATTGATCAAAGCAGATAGTTCTCATTCTGAAATAAAGGTAAGGTTGTTCACATGATTGTTAATGTGATTATGAGCAGTCTTTAATATACATTTGGTCCAGTTAGACTTTAAAATGTTGTAAATGTGTCCTATTTTGAGTTTGAAACCTTTTACTGCTTTTAAAATACATGCATAAAATCATCACTGTGAGTTGTTTTTTATATATTAGTTTGTTGGCGCATATGTTCACAAGTACACTTTTTCTGTATTTTCTTCTATCTAGTTATTTTGACTGAATATGTACTAATCTACCAAAGTAATTTTGTGGAGTGCCAAACAACGCTCCCACCTCCAAATCTACCCAGATCTTTCTTGCAAGTCCAAATCTTAATGTCTTCAGTATGAAAATTCTGATAATAGATGTTGGTTAATGTTCATTAGTCTATACATTGTTGATGCTTAAGGCTGACTCACCTACACTGTGATGGATCGGAGCATCGATCTGAACTTGAACTCTGACTAGAAAGACAAAGTGAAAAGAGGCAAAACACCTGGATTCTGTATTTGAAAATGCAGGACATAAATAAAGTTTGCATCCCTGTGGAATTACTGTAATTTTTAGGAGGATGAAAAATTGAAGCCACCCATAACACCTGTAAGATAATGGCTGTAATCTTTAATCTGCTGCTTGTGACTTCTGTGAGTTGAGTCACTTTGTGTTGAAGGTCTGTGCACACACCCAGAAGTCATTGTTTTAAATAGCATTCTTTTGTACCTGTTGTTAGAGTTGATGTTCTTCAAAGTCTACCCATTTTTGTTCAGTTTTGAAGTGTTTGAGCTGTGTTTTCTTGTGTATAACCTACAGTGTGATGGCTTTTTTTATGGTTTATTCCCTTTTGTGCGTGCAGGTGTGTGTGTGTGTGTGTGTGTGTGTGTGTGTGTGTGTGTGTGTGTGTGTGTGTGTGTGTGTGTGTGTGGGGGGGAGAGACACATAGAGAGAGAGAGAGAGAGAGAGAGAGCACGGACTCCAAATGCACACTAATCTAATGCAAATGAAATCTAGTTATCAAAAGAAAGGTTTCTGAAGGCAGAGGCAATGTCGTATTTGATAACATTAATCCAAGCGAATCAAAGAAAATGTAAATCAGAACAGTTTTATGATGATTTATCAAAGGTGATGTTGTTCAGTATTTGCATGGCACAAAAACAGAGAAATGACTTCATCTAAGAAGATACACGCATGGTGTATGGCGTTGCTCAGTTGTTTGGCAAAGGTTGAGCATTGCTCCTTTCTGTCCTCCCCTTTGACAGAATAATTCACATGTTTTTTTTTTTCTGTCTTATAATACTTTTAACAGTAATCAAAGTCAATTCTAGGCCAGACTTAGAGTATTTAGCACCTTGGAGGGAAATGGGGAATGCATGAACTCGGCGATTGCCTGTTGCTCACAAAATCAAAAGGGAAACTTAATGCTGAGTGTGACTTACCTTTCTCTGTCCCCTGGAAATTTGACAAATTTGGCACAAGTCTTCTTGTTTCTGAATTATGGCTGTTGATTGCTGACCAAAAGTCACTGCCTTTCTTCACATGGCCACCTTTGATCATACTGCCATGAGCAAGAATCAACTGTTGTTAAGAAAACAACTGTTTACCTCTGACTCTGTTTACTAAGTCTTTTTTGCTCTGATTCTAAACATTTATTTCACCAAAGTCATTGTTACAAGCTTGAATCAAGCAAAACACATGTTTCCACTCAGCATGCATGTGCATGGGGGACAACAACAAATTTGTAAAGCACTTTCACTAAACAAAATTCATAAATCACTCTCTCTCAGTCAAAATCAATGTAATATGATATATATATATATAGGTTTTGAAACTGAAAGTTTGGGAAACATGCTGCAGCATTACCAAACAAATGTATAGAATATTCCGGAAAAAAAAGTGATGAATAACAACAGAAAATAGTATTTTTTTTTTTGGAACACTCTGCATGTTTTAATAATGATGATGAGGACAACATCTACAGGGCCCATCCTAACAGTGTAGGCTGCAGGGCATGTCAAAACGTCAAATTTAATTCACATGTTGATTTGTTCATGTTTGAGCATGAGTATTTATATTTTATGGATATGAATTTTCTAGAAATACTATGTTAAGCCCTGGAAAATAGTGTGGGACCTGCCTGTCACTTCACAAACCGTACGTGTCAGGATAGCTTCCTCTATATGTATGTCTAGTTAGTCGTTTTCTATGCAGATGTTTAGATCTGTTGCTTGGGAAGAGTCCCAGTTAGAAGTCATTGTAGTGTTTGACAGATAAGATCTTCAGGATTGGAGTCAGAAGAGGTTTGGTAACCGCCAAGATTAATAGTGTTAGGACTATCTGGAGCCCCTGGAGCTAAACTAGTTTTAGCAAGGGAAATCTTTGTATTCTTTGTTGTAAACTTAGGCTTAGTCTCTAAACAAGTGAGAGAAACTGTCTAGGTTGTGTTGTTTAGCCTAGGATTCACTGTAGATTCTAGTAGTGGAATCTGAATCCAGATTGGGCAACTGTCTAAGTAAAATTTGTCTTGTGAGGTGGTGTGCTATCCTGTGCTATGCGGGCTGTGCTATCCTGTGCTACATGGGCTGTGCTAACCTGTATCGCGCTGGGCTATTCTGCGCTGGGCTATTCTGTGCTGGGCTACAGCATCCTGAGTCGCTACATCTGAGCGATCCATATCGTACTGCTCTGGAAATCCCTAGATCCCATTCTACGTCCCTTATTAACATTGCGATATCAAAACGTCAACTAATTTGATTATATTGAATAAATCAGTTACTGTAAGACAATTAATATTCTAGATAAACCTTCTGTCAAAACTAACATTTTTGCACACCTTTTACTCACAGACAATGAATGTATGGAAATCTTTATCAGTTTGTATAGTTATTCATGAACATTTTTGAGAAATGTGTGCACAAACATTTGTAAGCATTTGTATCATAGGGTGTGCATCCATAGTGAACAATGTTAAGAACACACATTATGAGATCTGATAGAGCAGCCAAAGGTAGTATGTAAGGCCTAGGCCCTGATAAACCTCGTTCAGGGCAAACTGGATGGGTGGGTAACACATGTGCACACTGCAACAATCGTTAAGTATTCCAGGTGGGCAGGTCGTTTACTGTTGATTGCTCATTTGAAGTATTGTTTGGTTGTTCTTTTCAAATTGTGTGTGGGTTTTGTTGTTGTTGTTATTGTTTTTATACACTCACTTTATCTGACCCTTTGCTTGCTTCAGACTTAGTATTAGTGTTTTTTTTTTGTTGATTTGCTGATGTACTACTGCTTGGTTTCTAGCTTCGTGTCTTCACAAATGATCTTATAAAGAATGTGTCCAGTCATTGGGAATGTGTCTGCCATGGGAACTTCCTCCCACCCTCCAACCCCTTCCTGACCCTGCCTCCACCCATCCACACTCTTCCTCCAACCCTTCATCTTACACGCATCTGGCTAGGAGACAGTCACAAGGCTGCACTCGACATTTCCATTGTGGACTGTATTCTTCCAGTTGTCCCGTCTTGATCTTTCACTTTTTCGGCTTAAAGTGCCATCACATCTGGACTGAAGCTGACTGGGCCAGAAATGCTCCCTTAATGATTTACACACATCCTCTGGGATTTAAACTCACAGCCTCTGAGTGATCAGTCAATACACTGACTACTGTGTCACAACACCTGATGAGAATAAGGTTCAACTGAAGGCAGAGACAATGCTATGTCTGCAACTTGGGATTAAATCGTTTCCAAGACTGAAAGTGTAAAGGTTATTAGTGAATGAGATGCCAGCTGCTGTATGTTTCTAATCAGTGAACGTATTATTTTAAAAAGTAGATGAAGAAAATAATCATAACTGGATGTGTCTTATTGTTTAATTGCCTTGTGTGTGATGGTTACAGATTGTGTGTGTGTGTGTGTGTGTGTGTGTGCTTGTGTGTGTGTGTGTGTGTGTGTGTATGTGTGTGTGTGTGAAATTTAACAGTAGTTTTAAATGTACAATTATAAACTGTAGCATTGATGTTTGTTGTGTGTAATTTAATTGTAATTTTAAAAGTAGAATTGAAAGCTGTAACATTGATGTTTGACCTCTAAAATTAATGCACTTGCATCTACTTAGGTTCGCCTCTAAACTGGAAAGAGAAAGAAACTGTTTCAAATCTTGTTGCATCATTAGAATGTTGGTGTTGAAAAATAACACTATAGTTACTGGTAGGTTTTGAACTTGCATGCATGCATGTATGTCCTTGCATTTGTTTGTAAATAATTTAAAACTGAGGGAAACAGAAAGCGAGTAAACTAAACAGTGTATTCATTATGTTGAGAAAGCAGTGTTTAGATTAAAAAAAAAAGCCACATAAGTGATGGAAAAAAAGGAGAAGATGGAGATAGAACCATGTAATGTGTGTGTGTGTGTGTGTGTGTGTGTGTGTGTGTGTGTGTGTGTGTGTGTGTGTGTGTGTTTACTTCTATTCATGGTGTGCAGAGACATGCAGAGTTACAGCAGTCAGGTGTCGGCATGGATGGTGCGCATGGAGTCCAACATGGCCAGGGGAAACACCTTGATGGAGGACCTCAACATGCGATGTGTGCTCTTCATTCAGGTCAGGCTTAGGAGGGGCTATGGAAAGATCGACGGATGGGATGGGGGAAGAAACAAGGGGGGAAGTGGGAGGGGGAGTGGGGAGTCATGTACATGGAATGCGATGTGTACTGTGGCAACGCATGTGTGCTTTTTGTTCAGGTCAGACTTTGGGAGGAGAGAGGGATAGGGGAAAGAGGAAGTGGGGAGGGAGAATTAAGGGGATTAAGAGAGATGAAGATAGACAATGCACATAGAATGCAACATGTCCTAGAAAGACATCTTTTAGAAGGACTTGAACATTTACTACTTGCTCTTTATTCAGACCAGAGTCAGAGAGAGAGGGAGGGGATAGGCGGTTGTGAGAGTAGGAGTTAGAGTGGGAGAGGAAGATGTGGGCAAAGTTGGAAGAGGGACAGAACACATGGGAATGAGAACTTCCCCAGAAACCATCATAGTAGACCTCAGTATCTGAAGTGCGCTCTCCAGTTAGGTCAGACATGGAGGAAATGTGGGGAAGAGGGAGGGGAAGAGACAAAAGTACCATGAAGGAGGAGATCTCTGTGTGTCTTTGAATATGTGAATTTTTGTTTGTTTTGTTTTGTTTTTCAAATCTTGTTGCTTGAAGAGATATAACTAGTCATATTCATAGGCACAAACATTGGGTCATATTCACATACATGCACACACACGCATACAGTGCATTGTAAGTGTACTATAAAACATGATTACAAGCTGTAAAGACCAGGGTGTTGGTTTCATTGTCAGTCTTTGTCCCAGAGGAGGAGTGAAATGATTGTCAGGGAGTGCTGATGGTGTGCAGGGTTTGCTGTACGCCTACAACATCAGTCACCTGGTGCGCACAGTGATGAACCTGCACGTGGCCCTGCAGAAACCCATGACCAAGACCGCTGTCCTGGCTCTCTGCAGGCTGCTGGAACTTCTCAAGGTCACACTCACCACTGTTTGTCTGATTGATTTGCTATCCTCATTTCACAGCAATTTAGTGATAGGACACTCACAGCAGCATAGATGCCCATGGCATCATAAGGAAATGCCTTTTTTTTCTTTTTTTTTTTCTTTTAACTTTATCCAGTTTGTATATGGATCTGCATTGACTCGCTCCTTCCTTGTCTTTCGGGCGAGGCTTTACGTCGAGGCCCTGTGCCTGAACACATCCATACAATATCTTGCACACACATAAAATCCCATTCCCCATTCAGCTGAGTGGGCCACCATGGATGACTCAAATATAGATACATGCACACTGATGCTGCAGAATTTAAAAGTTATGAAGTTGGCAGCTCAACATGTAGAAGAATTAATTAAGAGAGAGATTACTTCTCTGGAACAGATCTTTCTGTTTCAACATGTAGAAGAATTAGAGAGAGATTACTTCTCTTGAACACTTCTTTCTGTTTCACATGTAGAAGAATTAAGAGAGAGTACTTCTCTGGAACAGATCTTCTGTTTCAATATGTAGAAGAATTAAGAGAGAGATTACTTCTCTGGAACAGATCTTTCTGTTTCAACATGTAGAACAATTAAGAGAGAGATTACTTCTCTTGAACAGTTCTTTCTGTTTCAACATGTAGAAGAATTAAGAGAGAGATTACTTCTCTTGAACAGTTCTTTCTGTTTCAACATGTAGAAGAATTAAGAGAGAGATTACTTCTCTTGAACAGTTCTTTCTGTTTCAACATGTAGAAGAATTAAGAGAGAGAGTACTTCTCTGGAACAGATCTTTCTGTCAACTTGCATCTGGATATTAGACACTTGCTACTTAGAAAGTGGTGGTAAGTTCTTGATGTTTCTTATCAATCTTTAACAGAGTCCATGATTGGAGAACAGCAGTTATCTGATCATAAGCATAAAAATTATGAAATAAATGACATGAGAAAAAAAAATGTAAGGCTGTCACTAGCAGGTGGGGGTCTTTAACATAACTTCAGATCACAAGATATCTCTGGTTAGAGTTGAACTTTTGACAGGAGAACAGAAGTGGATGTCAATGAGAAGATAAGGGAGAACCTGCCAGTGATGCAGAGGACCCCATCCTCGAACAGAGACAATGGCTATTGGCAACAGTGTTCAATGTCATCTAGAATGGGAGGCATAGTACTTCTTACTGCCGAAAATCACATACTGAAATTTGAGCAAGGAAGAATGAACACAGGCTGTCTTTCATTCCCTTGATATGAATGTGCACAGTTTTAATGCTTAGGAGGTCTGAGAGTTAAAATTTTCTTTGCTTACTGATTGTGGAGTGCTCCCTGTCATACCCAGAGAAAGGTTTTTGTTTTTTTCATCTGCTCAGCATCACAAGAGACACTGTTCTCCATATGCTTGGAGTCTTTGCTCTCACTCTTGTTTTCATTTATTTACAGACAGACCATGCTTCTTTGTTCTTTGATACTTTTATCTTTACCTTCAAAGATGTATGAATTCCATTTGATTTTGGAGGCAAGTGGTATGATACCTCCACATATGTTTAGCATGTGGAATTCTGAACAGACCAACATGAAGTAAGAATCAATCACTCGGTGAGATGCAGGTCAGATTCAGACATTGGCCCTCGCCAGATGACCTGAAGATTCTATGATAGGGCAGAAAGCTACCAGGTGAGTAACCACTGTTTGGATATGTCAGAGATCAACATTTCAAAGGATAAGTGTCTTTCCCTTCTGCTTGCTAGAACTCTACCGAGCTTGTCAAAGGCAGTCACCACTTCCGTCTGATCCTTTAGGGTCTCTGGCTGCCGCCTGTTCATGTGTTAGCTGTCTGTTCACCTCACTTCACTGCTGATAGAGTCAAACTGTCAAGTTTGAAGCACGGTGGTTCACACAGGAACTAAAGTTACGTTCAGTAACCTGGCCAACCTCTCAGAACAGTGAACGTGAAGAAGCTGGTGTACAAGCTGGTATATCCACGAGAACAGCACAGCAGCAGTTGAACTATTCAGTACTGTACTATGGTGCTTGAAGCAGTTAGTACCAACCTGAGTGAAGGTGACTGAAATGAGTGACAATTTTGGGAAGGTGAAGTAAGATGTATATCTATCCTCTTTTGGTCTGTGTGCAAGTAGAGTGCTTTTTTTCACATTAACATGGAAATGTGGACAAAACAGCTTCTATTCGCCGGTGTACCTGTTTTATATGACACTGAGGTGTGGGTCATGAAGAGGTAGGCCTGTTCCTGGGTAGTTGGAGAAGACATTTGTGGAACGTTGATGTGTTTCAGGCGATAGAGCACACGTTTCACCGCCGTACGATGCTGGTGTCAGAGTCTGTCAATCACGTGGTGCAGTTCTTGTCTTTCAAGGCCCTCAATGCCATTGCCACTGCCAAGGTAGGTATGAGTGTGTGTGTGTGTGTGTGTGTGTGTGTGTGTGTGTGCGTGTGTGTGTGTGTGTGTGTGTGTGTGTGTGTGTGTGTGTGTGTGTGTGTGTGTGTGTGTGTGTGTGTGTGTGTGTGTGTGTGTGAGTGTGTGTGTGTGTGTGTGTGTGTGGGTGTGCGTGTGTGTGATGAAGAGAGAGATTGTGTGTGCAAGCAAAATGGGAGACCCATCCATTTCCTAAACGGTTAGCCCCCTTCTCCGCCCCTGTGTTCCCATCCCCCATTTTCTGTCCATCCCACTCCATCACCCCCTGCACCCACACACTCATGCATACATCTTAACTTCTAACCATTCTGCTTTTTTTTCTTAAGAATTTCAATGTTATGAAAAACATTCATTGAACCCTAAGAAATTATTATTTCAACATAAAAAAAAAGTAAGAATAAAAGCAACAACAAAAAGCCACCAGAGGGGAATAGAATCACGTGCTAGAAATATACCGTAATGCTGAATTGACCTCGGATATTGTTCTGCTAGTGACAGGAATCACTTTCACTGAAAGATACAATATTTCTGTGAGCCCACCTTGAACAGTCTGAGCAAAAACTTTCAGTGAACAAACTACCCCCTTGTCTCTGCCTACTGAGATTTTGAAGTTGAGAAGGTGACAACAATGACACCAGTGCACAGACACTTGCAACACTGCAGTCACTGACCCATACTCGTGCTGTTTCAGAAACGCATCATGTCAGACAAGAAGTACAGCGACAGGAGATTGGATGTGCTGTCTGCTCTGGTGCTGGCAGAATCTGCCCTCAACGGACCAGGTCGGTCTTCCTGCACTCACCCACAGTCCTGGATACAGTAAAGATTTGTCAAATCTGAAGTTAATGAATTTAGATATAAAGCATATTGAACAATTTTTGTGTGTATCTGCTTGTCCAGAAATGATTTAAAGAACTGAGCAGTTGCAGCAATTATGATTATGTTGATAACCATTGTGTGCCAAAACATTGTTAGAATATGCTACTGTAATGTTGTCAAACATTAAAATTTAACACAAGAAACAGTCACAGTTAAGGTCAGGTCACTCTCCAAAAAATAAGTCATGGAAGCTTGAGATTTCTTGTTTTGATGCTGTGGCTTTCAAGTCCAATTTGTTATCAACAGAACTGATGACATTGACAAATCTGCAGTTTCCTGTTGGGTTCAAAATTTGAAGTTTTAAGTTCGACTTTTTAATTACGTTGAAATCCCTCACCTTAGGCTTGCAGAACTGTTCAGCAAAGTTGCTTTTGTAGTTCTTCGTGGTACACTGTGGGG
The DNA here is from genome assembly GCA_016801955.1 of Conus betulinus. NCBI lineage: Eukaryota > Metazoa > Mollusca > Gastropoda > Neogastropoda > Conidae > Conus > Conus betulinus. The sequence goes on along the minus strand of JADBJO010000006.1, from coordinate 1,003,265 downwards.
ACCCAGGATTGTGTCTGTAGTCAGAACCAAGTCTTTCTTCAAATACATCTCCACCACCAGTACATCTTTTGTGTGACCTTATCTTCCCTGCTGTTTCAGTTCAGAGCCACACCCAGGATTGTTCTTGCACATACCACAACAAATCAATTCCTCAGAGAGCAATCAGTGACTGTGAGGCAACCCACTAGAAAAGATCCTGCACCGCTTTTGAGTCATTTTGGTAGCATTCATTTGGGCCTATTCTCCTGTTTTCATTATGTAACCTCATTCCGTGTTTGCTTTCTGATTGGGCACTCAGAAACAGGAGAAAAAACATTGAATACCTGCCAGACTCAAAGGTATTATTCTCTGCAGCTTCTGCAGGTGAAAGTACTCCTAGATGAGCCAGATTCAGATTTTTTTTTTTTTTTTTTTTTTTTTTTTTTGGGGGGGGGGGGGGGGGGGGGGGGGGGGGGTTAAAGGGGACATTCAGCAGAACAACTATGCCGTGTGGTGGAATGGTTTGCAATGTGCACTGACAAGAAGAGTTTGTGGTTTGACTCTCTCTTAAGCCTCAGTATCATCATAGAACTTGACAGACAGTAATGTTTACAGTGAGTGACAGTGGAAAAACAGACATCATACATATAATTCTCATCCATTCCTTCAGTGATACTTTGACTTTGTGATTGTTCCAGTGTCTTGATCAATACAGGTTTGTCTTTTCTCAGGCATGAACACACCACTGTGTAGTTAACAGGAGGAGTAACTGAGTGCAGACTGGATTCTTTTTGCTACTCTACATCTGCTGGACCATGCAGCCAAAATGGACAGTAGTGAAGCTAAATGAATGGAGTGAATGAGTTAGGAGGGAAAGAGATGGGCTGTCCTTTCAGCCAGAAGAAAGAAAATGTGATGCGAGATTCGCTGGATGATAGGAAGCAGATTGAGCTGCACCCATACAGGGAGAATTAGTGGAATGCCACATATGCACATTATCCTAATCAGGCCAGGTAGCCCGATAGTACACAGAATGTTGCCAAGTGCATGGGCTACAATGGTATGTTTTCATGTCAGTTTCTTTTTTGTTGTTTAGTGCTGTGCTTTATGTGAGTTAAAAATGATTGTCGCATTTGATGCAAACAGTTCATCAGAGTTTGCACAATATGCACATTTGAGCGAAAGAAACAGAATACCAAGGGCTTTAATTCAACTGAGATCAAGTTAAAATGTGATGTCATTATGAAGTGCGTGAAGTTACTCAGTTGCAGCCTCCTTTTCATCCAAGATAGAATTTCAGATATGCCTTCTTGACGACTTGAAATAGTCACATGACTACCATATATGACAGTATACCATCACCTCATCACCATGTAGACTGTAATTGAACGTATGTGTGAGCATTCCCCTGGTGCAGCAGAGCGAACCAAATGTTCAACTCACAGTTACATCATGTGAGACGCTCATCAGACAAACAAGATGTGTATGAATCCCCACTCAGTTTGATTGTCATATCGATTTTATTCTCCTCTAAAGAAAAAAATTTCTCAACTTGTTTACATTTTTTGGGCATGTGGAAGACAGGATTGGGAAAACATCTGTGAAGAATGGTTTCTTTTGTCTCTAGCGATGGGGTTTGATGATGATGTTGTTTCAGGCACCAAAGAGAGGCGCCTGGTGGTCAAACTGGCCTTAGCTGTGGGAACTAAAATGGTGAGTGTGAAGGTGAATGTGTGTGACCAGTGTGTGTGTATGTGTGTGCGTGTGGGGGTGCGTGTTCATATCCATTTATGTGTGTGTTGCAATTTATGTGTTGGAATCTGCAGATCATATATTCATATTCATATGTAATTGTGTGTGTGTCTGTGTGCAAGTGGACAGTTTGAAAGGATTCTGTGCGTATACTGTTGACCCAATAATGTGTCCCACCCATGTAAGCCCCAGTCACTCATGGTCAATCTGTTATCACAGAGAGCCTTCAAGGAGGATGAGAGAGCCAGCCTGGATGACACTCTGAGGAAACTGGACCTCATCTGTCAGTTACGAGAAAAGTCAGTGCTACCTCCTTCTCCCTCTCCTCCTCTTCCTCCTTGCTGTTCTTGTCCCCCCTTCCTCCATTTACCTCCGCTCCCCAATTCTCTTTGCTGCTAATTCTTCTGATGGGGGGGTGTGGGGGGGGTGTGTGTGTGTGGAAATAGCCCAGTTGGTAGAGCACTGGACTCGTGATCTTGGAGTTGCAGGTTCAAATCTCCGCAGCACAGCTTTATTTTTCCATCCTGTGCGACACACTTAGTGAAAGGGCCGAACAAACAAGGCTTACACTTTTCGGATTGAACATTTTTGTTGTTTTAGTCCAAGCAGAGGCATGTATCAAACTTGTGTACTAGTTAACTGTGGAAAATTAGCTTCCCAGAAACTGATGACGTCATTTTTGCATAATTGTGCATGTGTTGTCATTGTTTGAATATCGCCTGACCACTTGTGTACAAGCTTTCATGCTGTATCTACATTATGTACAGGAAAATAAACCTAGTCGAGTTTGGTATTAAAAGAATTGTTGGGAATTCGCCTATTCAGTCATCTCAAGAGCACAGATATTACATTTTTCATGACAATCACTAATTATCAAACTAAGAGCCCCACTTGTAATGGCCACTCAGCAATGCCAAACACATTGTTGCCAGACCGGCTTTACACAGATGACATTCAGTTCGCCAAGTGCAGCACGCTTAGCTGGCTGGTGGGGAGTAGCCTGCAGAAAACACCCCTTTCCCTGACCTGCATTCATGGCTTGGCCTCTGCAGCTGTGGGTGAGCTGTAAACTCTCCTGCCTCTCAAAACTAAGTAGCTTGCTCTGAACAGCTGTGGCCGGGCCGTTTCAGTACAGGGGGATTTTTCCCTCGGAGTGAACATTGGTTCTGACTCCATTTCCCATACAGTCCTTCGAATGATACTATAAACCGATGGTCTGTGTGTGTGAACGCACACATAACATCTTGCACACACGAAAAATCCCATCACCAACTTTAGGAAGAGAAGGCCAGTTTGGCTGTTGGTATGGATGACACGTTACACATAGCATGCACCTTCCCCATAGTTGGAGTATAGCTGCCTTTATGGCGGGATAAAAAATGGCCATACACACAAAACTCCACTCCCTTTGTTGGGTAGATGGGATTAATCCTTGCCTGTGTACACAGGGGGTGTCCGCAGGAATATCAGCCTGCGTACGCAGAAAGAAAGAAATTCATTCTGATAGTAGACTTGATTAAGCCAGTCCAGTCTTGAAGGAATTCATTCCATCTCTGGAAAAGAAGTGGTGTGGTGCAGTTTGTGTCCTGGTTACACGTATTTGATTTATTTCTACTGTTGAAAGGGCAAGGGAATTAATGGTGCATACCATGCGAGGAACCATTCAGCATTAAACTTCTTCTCAGTAGTGTTGGGATGTGTTTGAAATTTTACTGCCGATTCCATGAAGACCCAGAAATATGATGATCTGTGTGGTGCAAGTTTTAAAGGAGATCAGTGTTTTTCATTTGAGCTGATTCAAAGATGGATAGTGTCCGACTTTGCACTAGATCAGTGTGTTAATTGATGACTGACTCTCACTTTTGAAATTTTTAATGCTAGCATTTTGATTTGTAGTTAGCTCTGGTGCTGTTAATTCGTCACTTGACTCACTTTTGAATTTTAATGTTGGTGTTTTAGTTTGTCATTGCTGTTAATCCACTGTGGTTGACTGGGTAAGGTGACGTCATGTGACTGTCATCCCCAGGTCCACCACCCCTTTTCTTTTCTTTTTTTTTCTTTTATTTTACCACACCTTTCCTTTTCCTCAGTTTGCCATTTGACACCTGTGTGTTGACTGTCTGTGTTCCTTTACCTGTGTGGGATTGTCAGTTCATCATTTCAAAGTGCTCTGCACACTGGAGGAAAGAGGTCTGAAAATGTTTGATCCATGGGCCTTTGAGGAAAGGATTTGTGCGTGTCTGTGAGTTTCTGCTTTTGTGGGTATGTTTGACTTGGTGAATAGAATGATGAGAGAACTGCTTGTTAAGTCTCTGTATTCTCTCACATGGATGGTGGCACCCCAAACCACATCCCATTGCCCAGCATTGAACCACACACACTCACACATGTACACATGTACACACACGCACACACGCGCACACACACACACACACACACACACACACACACACACACACACACACACACACACACACACACACACACACACACACACACACACACACACACACACACACACACACACTCACTGTCTGTCACACACACTGTCTGTCTGTCTGTATACCTGTCTCTGTCTGTCTGTCTCTGTCTGTCTCTCTGTCTCTCTCTCTCCTCTCTCTCTGACCTACACACAAGTCACTTTCTGCCAGTGTTGATTCCAGTTCCCATGTTTCTGTATTGTCAGACTGCGGACAGCATGTGACTGCAGTTTCATCTACTGGCATCGTGTCATCTTCCCCATCTACTTGGATGACATGTGTGACAACGTCACTGACACACACAGAGTGCAGGTAGCTGAAACAGTGTCCTGTGTACTATACATCAATCTTCCTGTCATTCTTTCAAAACAGAAAAATTGCAGAATGATCACCATTGGAATGATAGTAAGGAACCCATGTTTTTGTTCATTTTTGTTCACATTGTGTGTCATACAATACAAAAAAAATTGTTCTGTCTGCTCAGCTTTGCTAGTTAATATCAGACCCAGTTTCATCAATGAGTCTTGCGAAGATTACCTTGATTCAAGTATTACAGACTGCAGCTTTTATAATGTGTGTTTATGGCACATGTTTGTTGTATGCTTACAGTACAAGTTTGGAGTCTGTTACAGTACACATTATGTGAAATATATATTAAATGTGCATTTATTGTCCATGTGTTGATCGTGTTTTCATTATCCCTGTGTTGAGTATGTGTTTACAGGCCATGTTTGATGAATGTTTACAGTACATGTTTGGCGCCTTGAGGGACTGTGTGACCCCAATGACCTTGGTCAAACACTTGCCCTCGCCCCAAGTGTTGCTGGACGTCTTTGACAAAGAGATCTCTGGGCACCTCAAAGATGTGAGTTCATCTTAAAGAGAGAGGTCTTTTTGAGTACCTGAAAGAATGAGAGTCTATTGTGGACAAGGAAATCTTTGAACTGTCAAGGAGTGATTTCATCACTTTTAAAGAGAGAGATCTTTAAGCATCTGAAAGAATGCAAGTCCACTGTAGACAGGGAGATCTTTGGACACCTTTTAGAAGTGAATAAAAGTCTGATTTGGAACACCTTTAGGAGTGAATAAAAGTCTGATTTGGACACCTTTAGAAGTGAATAAAAGCCTGATTTGGGACACCTTTAGGAGTGAATAAAAGTCTGATTTGGACACCTTTAGAAGTGAATAAAAGCCTGATTTTGGACACAGTTAGGAGTGAATAAAAGCCGGATTTGGACACCTTTAGGAGTGAATAAAAGCCTGATTTTGGACACCTTTAGGAGTGAGTTAAATCCCCATAGTAATGGACGCGCAGCTAGTGAACTGTAAGAGTCAATGTGTCTAGGGCACAGCATAGTGAAAAACAAGCCCATACCTCTCCTTCTGCCATGTCTGCCTTCACTCAACTGAATCAGGTACCTGTGTGCTTTCTTGATGGACACTGAGGGTTTTCAGGCCAGAGAAGTCGGAGCCCACAAGTGGTTTGTTCTCATGACTGTCAGCTTTGAAGGTGAATACTCTAACCAGTCAACTTCCGGCCCCTCTGTTAGTGAGTCATTTGTACAGAGGCGTCTTTGAAAGCATGAAAAAAAATGTGAGTTTACTGTTGAGTGAGAGATCTGCGAACACCACAAAGATGTGAACCCGTTACTCATTTTTAGAGAGGTTGTTGAACACTTCAGAAATGTGAGTCCCATTCTAGTCAAGGAAGTTTTGTACGATGGACATATATGGGTACATCAGTGATGGGTTTTTTAACCCCTTTACATGGTAGGTTCTGCTTTGACAAAGGTCGTCACAGTCAAAAGTGTACATCCACTTTGATTGGTAAGAGTTCATTACGGACCTGGAGGTAAGGGTATGATTGCAATAGAAAGATCTTTACTACAGGAATTACAGGAGTACTGACTGAACATACAGCTGTGACACATTGCAAAGCTGTAAGCATGATGGATTCTGGCCTGTCAAAGAGTCTTTCACCATTGTGCAGACCAGCTAACCCCTCACTCTCTTCTTCATCCTGTTTCCCCATCCCCTGCTCCCCCATTACCCTTACCCTGTCCCCTTTCCCCTTTCCTTCCCCTTCCTTGCCCCCCCCCCCCCCCCCCCCCCCCCAGCCTTTCCCCATCACCGCTTCAGCTCTCAACCCCTTATCCCATCCCTTCTTCCCCTTGGCTGGACCTATCCCTATCATCTGACTTTTTAGCAGAGCTTTTCTTCGCTTTTTTTTTTGTCTTTAACCCCAAACACTACTGTTGATTGTATACCATGGTGGTGATATTATCATCGTATTATTATGTCATAAATACCACTGTGTTATCAGTATTATTATTATAAGTAAACTGCTGTATTTATTCATGCAGCATCTCCTGGACCCTTTGTGTCGCTCCATAGAGACTGACCTTCGTCTGCATATTCACGTTCACCTTCAGCTTGACGACCGCAACCCCTTCAAGGTTGGTCTGCGTGACCTCTCACACCTTGCTGCGGGTGAGGCCCATCCGATTCTTCCAGCGTACCATCAATGTCAAAGGTGAGACATCATTTGTGGACTGGATTGCTATGCTCCTAATGTATTCAGGAATCCTGGTTTTATTTTAAAATCATTCTTCATTTTCGTGCAGCCACTGAATTTCTGAATTCTACCCTTTGTGGGCTCATCCTTATCAGAAATTGAAAACCTGGTTTCAAAGGTTTCAGCTGTCAAAAATAGACTAGCAGTAAGAGACACTGTATCAGAGAATAACAAACGGCCATTAGTTTTGCCTCATGTGACTTAGGTAGTATGCCTTTCCATGGGGTGAGTCATATGTATTGAGGTGGCACTTTTAACTTGACTCCTGAACAAAAAGATTTTTGCACACATCCAGACCCTGTGGATAGCACTTGTGTGAGCAAGCAGGGGCCAGCACTGGTTCGTTGGCCTGTTGATGTGTGCAGCGTTTGTGGAGCACTACCTGAACCAGACCTTCTACAACCTGACACTGTGGCCCTACACGACTGGAAGACGTACGGAGAGATGAAAAACATGGCTGAACAGAAATATGGCTTGACTCTCATCGACTCTCACCTTCCCAGTCAGACTCTGGAGCAGGTGGGTGAGGAGGGGAAGGAAGGGTGGGGGAAGGGTGTATGGAGGATTGGGTTACCTGGTTCTTTGTTGTTGGTAATAAGTTTTAGCATTTGGCTGTAACTATATAATCAGTTGACTACTTGATGGATAACAGGTTGACCAGTTGAAAAGTTGTTCAGATGCTGTATGAATAGGACTAATTGGTTGATTCACTGAGGAGGAGGAGGGAGGGGGATTGGGGAGAGGGAACAGGCTGGCTGGTTGGTGGTGAGTTTGTATTCATTCACCCATGTAGTTTATGAAGTCCTTGCTTGATGGCAGTTAATCAATACATTGGTTCATCTATTCATAAAGATTGTAGTTACCTACAAATGTATTTGTTGTTTGTATGATAGACAGATAGTTAAGTCGATTGATTTGTGAAATGGTTAGTTGATGACGATTCGTGTGCAAGCTGCACTCATTTTACTTTTACTCATTGTACAGTTTACTCATGCCATTTTTCCAATTCACCTGAACATGAAATGTCTTAACCCCCCCCCCCTTTTTTGAGTGGTAATTACACTTCAATCTGATGTGATTTGTGATTTGCCAAAGAACACCTGGCTCTGCCTGTTTCTGCTCAACATGCTGATATGTAGAAATAACAATGTATGTAGGCTGCAGGCCTTGTGAAAAAAAAAAAAAAAAAAATGGTGAAAGAGCATGAATTTGTACCAAAACAAAATACGTCGGTAAAACAGGTATAAAGAAACTTTTTTAATGGTTACTGCAAGATCAGCAGTGTAATCCCTGACAACATCAGTTCTGTGATGGCAGAAAAAAAAGCCATCCACCCTTCTTCCTCTTTTTTTTTCAAAATTCGGTAGAGTTGTGCACACTGTAAGAAATATGTGTGTTTTTGGGGGAAAGTACACCCATAGTTTCTTTGCTTGATGACTGAAAAAGGTGTGGTATGTGATTACATCAGGGTCTGGACGTACTGGAGATCATGAGGAACATCCACGTGTTTGTGTGTCAAAGTACCTGTACAACCTGAACAACCAGATTTTTGTGGAGCGCACGTCCAACAACAAGCACCTCAACACCATCAACATCAGACACATCGCCAACTCCATCCGCACCCATGGCATTGGCATCATGAACACCACTGTGAGTTGCACCACCCTAGCTGATGGTGTACGGTTGATAGCTGGGATGGGGATATGCTCACCTTTGAGCTGTGTGACTGTTAGAGTGTCTGTATCCTGACTCCATCACAATAGTCTGGTTCATAAACCTTCAGCTTTTTTGCTGCTTTTCCCACAATCATTCCAGATCAGGAATTGGGATTTTTGTGAATTTGAGTGGCAATCTTACACACATGAAGTATTACCAGCTGAAATAGCATCTCTGTCATTAAAGCTGAGGTAACCAGTGAGGTTTTTTTTTTTTTTTTGCATCTCTGTTATCTGCTGTGTCCCCCCCTGCCCCACTTCTCCCTCAGCCCATGCCCTTCTGTGTATTCCTTCCTTCCCATACCTTCCCCCCCCACCCCACCCCCCCCTTCCTGTGATGTTGCTCTTATGCTGCTCGTTCTGGCCACTCCATACATGACCTCACCATGTTGCACTTTACCACAGACACTGGAAGTCCACAACAACCAATCAGTATTAGATCATCATCAGGCAACCTGCTGATGGAGACACTGCACTGCTGAGACACTAAAGTGGTGGTCAGTGATTTGTTTCTTGATCCAGTGGGTTCAGGACATCAGCTCCTTGCCATACTGCCGACAACAATTGCTTTGTGGCAGAGCCAAATGAGCATCCCCTCCACAGAGCACTGCTACCAGTTAGTGTTTATTTCAGTGTGCATGCATTTTGAACTGTGAGAGTGATGTTGCTGCTTTTTACCCAATCATTTTGGAGTTACACAATCTGCAGCAAAATTTATTTCCTTTCTCCAAAAGATGAAACATGAGGTGACAAGTTTTATACTTGTGCACCAATTAAATGTGTTTTTGCTATTTGGTTTTAATTTTTTGTCTCTTGATTTTTTTTTTTTCCCAGTGACTTGTATGTGTATGTGTTTTTGTTTGTGTTTTTGTTGTTGTTTATTTGACAAGTTTTCACAAATTGGTAGTTGTGGTATTCCATCAGTCCTTGGGTGTGGATGCAGTGTTGATGACTGGATTGTTTCCAGGTGAACTTCACCTTCCAGTTTCTGAGGAAGAAGTTCTTCATCTTCTCCCAGTTCATGTATGATGAACACATCAAATCACGCCTCATCAAGGTGAGTGGCTGTGTGTATGTATGTGTGTATGTCTGTGTTTGTGGTGGGTGATACTTTGTGTGTGTGTGTGTGTGTGTGTGTGTGTGTGTGTGAATATCTTTGTGCATGTTTGTGTGAATTAGTGTATCATATGTATTGCTTGTTGACATAGCAATTCTGTGTGCCTGTCTGTCTCTTTGTCTGTTTTTCTCTCTGTGAGTGTGTGTGTGTGTGCACATGTGTGCAAGTGTGAGAGTACACATGTGTCTGGTCATGTTCTTCAGTTCCCTTCAAAAGATCAAAATGATCATGTCAAAATTTAGTGAATTTGTGTGTGCAAATGTTATGTCCATTTCTATTGCTGTATGCATTGTTCTAATACCTGCACCTGCAGTATGTTTATGAGCAAAAGTGTGTGCTTGTGTATGTACATTCTTGTCATGTGACAAATTATTTGCAGTTGCATGCCTGTCTGTAATCATGTATGCATTTGTGCAGGACTGGAAGTACTTCAAAGAGAATCACATGCAGGCAGACCAACAGTTTTAGTATCATTTGAAATTTGTTTGTATTTAATTAAGAAAGAAATATTTTCTTCCATGAAAAAAAATGCACTTTTTGCTTTTCATTTTTTTTTAAAGGACAAAAGCACAATCCTGAATCTGACACCAAACCCATACAGAGCTATAGGATTGATGTCATGGGTCACATTAAAGAGAGTTGAGCCTGAAGGAGTCGGCCAAGAAGGGTGATTTTCGTTCCCATAATTTGTGGGATTATTTCTTGCAGTCAGTGTGGTATGGTTGTTATATGGATGGGCAAGTATGAAAATTCCATTCACCAGAGTCATGATGAATATTAAGAATATTAATTTGGTGACAAAATGAAGAATGGCAGTGTAATAAAGAAAAAGGGAAAGATCAGTAGAATATGCACACACGGAATAACTGGTGTATGTCAGCTGAGTAAAGTTTTTGCCCCAAAGTGCCAGAAGTTTGGCACATATATTTAAACTTGTTATTATTTCAGTTGGCTAGCCAAGGTTTCATCTAGAGTGGTATTTTGTTATTTTATAAGGAAATGTTGTAACTTACAAGTACACACACACACTCACGCACGCACACGCACACACACACACATGCATGCACGCACGCACACACGCATGCATGCATGCACACACAGACACACGCACGCACACACATACACACACACACACACACACACACACACACACACACACACACACCCAGACACACATACACCCACACCCCCACACCCACTCACACACACACACACACACACACACACACACACACACACACACACACACACACTGTCGCACAGCTTTTCGGTCACAGCACACTGAAGCAGTGGTCCTATGTATTTCAGTACTCCTATGAGCGTGCTGACAAGTTCAACAAAGGCATTCGCAAACTGGGGCTGACACCTGATGGAGAGAGTTTACTTGGATCAGTTCCGCACCTTGATTACTCAGATTGGTGAATCTTTGCTTTCTTCTCTCCTTCTCTCTTTGTTTTCTCCCGCTCTCTTCTCTCTTTACTTTCATCCTCCCCGTAAATAAATGTCTACCTTCTGCCCCCTTCCCACCACCTCTCCTTCCCCCCTCCCCATGTCTCTGGCAGCCCAGATGCCCCCATCCCTCAGTCTTCTTTCCATAACCTCCAGTTCCTTCTTCCCTTTCTCTCTCCTACCTTTCCAGACCTTACTCTCTCTTTCCTTCTGTCTGTTGTCTACATCTTCCAACTCCTCTTCCTCCCTTACTGTCTTGCCTGTCTCTTTTCACATCTTCCAGTACCTCCTCCTCTCTTACCACTCTCTCTCCTTCTGTCTTTTCTCTTCGTATCCCACCCCCCACCCCCCTCCTCTTACTCTCTTTCTTCCTCATCGCAGAGCTTCCTGTTCACACCTCTTTACTCCTACTGCCCCCCTCATCGGTCGCATTCCTTCTGTAACACAGACTGTGTCTCTACCCCCCATGTTCCCCTCACACGGTTGGTACTCCTTTTGTTTTGAAATTTTGTTTGAAGAAACAGAAATATTCCATAACTCATGGGTGACATATTTTTTGTTTTCAGTGAATTTGCATGGGTGTTATATGTTTGTTTTCCATGAATTTGCATTGGTTTTTCTGTGAGACTGGAAGGGAATAGTGTTGTGGAGGGTGTGGGTGGTGGTAGGGGTGTGGGTGATCAATGGGCAGATATAGGGAGAAATTGAAGAGAGTGTTGAGGACAGAAATGCAGGAAAGACATGGACACCATTGACTCTTTCCCTAGCTAATGTATAAACCATCCAGGTGTGTGAATCTGTGTTGTTTAATATGTATGTATATTTATAGGTGAGCTGTATGTATGAATGTTTGTATGGTGTATGTTAATGTGTGCATTTATGCTCGTAAGTATGTAAGCATACACATCAGTGTCAAGTAAGTGCACAACTGTGTCTTTGTACTTGATTTGTAAGGTGCTTTGAGGTTATACGTATTGAGATTTTTGCACCCAGTAAATGCTATTCATTTTTGTTATTATCATTATTATCATTGTTATTATTATTATATGACTTCAGTTATTTTTCTGTTTGTACATCTTGTTTTATTAAATGTTCCAAACCAGATTATGCTATAAACATGAACTTACATGCAGAATCCAGCATTTTTCTGTCCAGGCTATCAGTCTTTTTGGTCAGGCTATATAAGGCAGAGAACACATACCAGTGTAAGGTTTCAGTCTAATATTATGTGAACAAGGATTTTTCACCAGAATGAACACTGAATGACTGTGCTGTGTTACTTTGAGATCTGTGCAGAGACTGAGCAGCGATTGGATTTGTGTGGGAAGTAATGTCTCAAAGTAGCAACAGAGTAATGCTGAACTAGTGTGCATAGTACTTTGCATGGTGTGCTGAAGACATGAAAGGGATAGAAATCACACCCCTTTTTTTTTTTGCAGCCAGGGTCTCACAAAGTGAAATAATGTACACCAGCTGCCATGGTGCTATGGTTAACATTGCAGACTTGAGGGCTGAGAGGTTATGGGTTCAGTTCTGATCCGAAGCAGTTATATGTGGGATTTTTTTTTTTAGCCTGGCCAACTCTTTCCCAGGGTTTATTGTGAAGGTTCAGTTGGGAAGACTTGTACCATACATTTGAGTTTCATCCATCGAATAGATGCATTTATGAGAGTGGTGTTTGAATTTCACAACCAATGCTGCTGGCGTCTGTTTCTCTTGGTCCTGATGGATGCTGAAATATATTATGAAAGGAAACGTAGTATTCAGCCTTGTCATGCAATCCCTTAGCAGGATGCGACTCCAGAGAATCATCTTGATTATCCTTCTCATTTATTACCATTAAATAAGGTGTGAAATGATATGGCTCTTCATGCCCTTTTCCTGTAGTGACTTTTGAGTTCCTCCAGAGATCCATGCTATTGCACGTTTGATCAGAACAGACATTGCTGAGCATCACGGAAAGGGGCCCAGCAGCACAAAGTCTCCTAAGGTGGATTGCTTCATGTCAGCTTGGCAGTGACTGCTCCCAGTGGACTTCCCAGTGTAGGGGCTGCTACAGAACAAACCTGGGTGTAGATGTGCTGGGCGGTGCCAGAATGAGTGATGTTGAAGTAATGCCACTTAGGCATACAGAAAAAGAGAGAGAAAAAAAGATAATTGTAATGCTGTGTGCAGGCAATGCGATGGGCTACATCCGCATGGTGCGGTCAGGGGGGCTCACTGCTGCAGCAATGCCATTCGCTTCATCCCCGATCTTGAGGACATCGTCAACTTTGAGGAACTCTCCAGAGAGGAGGGACTGTCCACTGAATGCCAGGTTGCTGCCAGGTAATAATAGTAATAACAATGATAATTATGATTATACTTTGATGATGATAATGTTATAATGATGAAAGTAGGAATAAAATTGATGACTGCCATTATCAATTTGAGGAACTCTCCAAGGAGGATGATTAGGCTTAATCATGTACCAAATTACTGCCAGGTAATAGTGGTACAAGAGAATGACCTACATGTGGCTGTATATGAATATTTGGAATTAGCGTCATGGGAGTAACACCACTGGGAGAACATGGAAGGTGAGATAGCGAGATAACATACAGCAGCCTTATTCACCAATCACATTATCTCTGCTAGTTGGTTTGTTTTTTCCACTGACTCATGAAACTCTTTTGTGTGTGTGTGTGTGTGTGTGTGTGTGTGTGTGTGTGTGTGTGTGTAAAAAAACAACAAGCAAGCAAAGGTGAAAAGAGAGAGATGATTGAAAACTTTATGAATGAAAGGGAGGCCAGGAGTAAAGTTTTTTTTGATCAGATCAGAGGAGGAAGAAATGCTTGTGCGGAAATTCTTCATTTTTTTTTTTTTTACTTAATGTTTGTATGTGAATTTTCATTTCTGATGCTTTGAATTTGTCGAGTATCTGTGGGAATTGACTGAGAAACAAATAGATGTTATTTCGTCTGATAGTGTGTGCAGAACATTTCTGGCAGCTTTGTGTGTGCAAGTATGTTTGTATTATAAGTGTTGACTCATATTTGTGGGTGGGTTGGGATGTTGTTTCAGAAACCTGGACAGTGTGATTGAAAACCTGACCAAGAACTTTGCAGAAGGGACAGAATACTTCAAGGTAGCAGACTGGACCTTCCGTCCCTCTTCCCCCTTCCCCCCCGTCTCCTTCCCCATCTCTCTTGCTCTCTTCCTCTCACCATCTCTGTCTGTCCCCATCTCTCTCTTTCTCTCTCTCTCTCTCTCTGTCTCTCTCACTCTTATTCTCTGTCTCTCTCTCCTCCCTTCCTCTCTCCCTTCATTTCATCCCTATTGTCCCCTTTCCTCCTCTCTCTCTCTCTCTCTCTCACTCCCCCCCCCCCCCCCCCCCCCCCCATCTACCCTTCTCTTTCTTTCCCTGTCGCTCTCTCACTCTTTCCATCTTTCTCCCCCACCCCCTTCTCTTTCTCTCTCTCCACTCACCTCTGGTCAGCGTGCATCTTTAATTTATCACTTTTGACAGAATGCTAGTAAACATGAAGTATACAAAACCCATAGATAAGGAAAAGATTGTGGACACAAGATGACTGAAATGCAGATTATCTTGATCACCATGTCTGTCTTTCCTCTAGTTTTCTTTCTTTGTCTGTCCCTTTGTTGCCTGTTTGTCTGCTTTTCTTTCTGTCCACTTCCTCATCTTTCCTGTTACTCAATACGCTCCTTGTGGATCGGACAAAGAAAGATTTTAACAAAATTTTGATGTGTTTTTAGGAGTGTTTCAATGAGTGTGGGAAAAAAAATATGACTTGAAAGTTGACTTCAGTGTGGTGACAGCCCTGATACGCCCTTTGCGGTCAGCTGGGCTATATGCAACATTATCTTACCTTATCTCTGTGGATCTGACAGATGCTGGTGGACGTCTTTGCTCCAGAGTTCCGCAATCCCAAGAACATGCACTTGAGGAACTTCTTTGTCATTCTGCCTCCTCTCGTAAGTCTCTACCTCATGGTAAATCTTCTACGGATGTGTTTTGGTCAGTCTCTACACCCCCATGGTAAGTCTGCCATACATGTGTGTTCTGGTAAGTCTTTTCCCCATAGACAAGTCGCTGTACATATGCTCTGCCGAGTATCTGCCCATTGGTATGTTCTGGTAGGTCTCTTCCCAGTGGTATATAAACCATGCTGTGTTTGGAAGTGTCTGTCCTTGGTAACCCTGACATGGATGTGTTCTAGATAAATCTTCACCCCATGTGGAATCTGGTGGATGCATTACGGTAAGTTTCAGGCCCTGATAAGAAAAAAAAGATTTATCCAATCAGTGATCTGGTAAGTGTGTGCTGGCCATTAACTGTGCCATGTGTAGGTGGTCTAGGGTGTGATAAGGATGGCTGCATTGATGGAAAGCAGTGCTAGACTACAGATCTCTTAATAGAGGTTTCCTCCTAGTAAAAATTTGTTGTTTCCCCCTAGAAAATTGGTGTCTCTATCCAAATGTACCTTCCAGTGAAAGTTCCTTCCATTTAAAGACTGGTTTTTGTACACAATTTTTGTCTATGCTTGACCTTTATCAGGGAGATCTCTCTTCAGAGACTTCTTTTTTTTTGTTGGTTGTTATTGTTTTTTCGTATTTGTTTTGTTTTTTTTTTTTTTAAACATATTTCTGGATGTTGATATATTAAGATTTCCATATTTATTTAAAAGAAAGAAAGAATGAAAATCGTGAGTTTTTCCACAATGTGTAAGATGCATGTGTGCTCATGTATATGTGTGTGTGAGTATATGCAGCCCAGGTGTGGATTATGTGTTCAGGTGGCTGTGACTTATGTGTGCATATGTGACAGACGGTGAACTATGTGGAGCACTCGATCAGCTGCAAGGAAAAGATGAACAGAAAGAACAAAGTGGGGGCTGCCTTCACTGATGACGGCTTTGCCATGGGTCAGTGTGAGCTGGATCAGTCAGTCTTTGTCTGTCTGTCTGCTTCTGTGTCTGTCTGTGTCTGTTTGTCCTTCTTTGCTTCTTTGTTTTTCTTTTTCTCTCTCTGGTTCTGTGTTTGTCAGTCTGTCTTGTGTCAGTTTGCTTTCATGTATCTCTCTCTGGTTGGCTGGCTGTGTTTGTTGCTCTGTGTCTGTCTGCTTCTATGTCTGTCTGTTTTATTGTCTGTGTTTGTCTGTCTGTCTCTGTCTCTGTCTGAGTGTTTGTCTTATCAGTGTCTTGATTGGTCTGAATGACGCTTGGTTGATATTCAAGTCAGGACATTCTGTTATATCTTACCTTCTGCTCTGAAACGAAATTCAGGTATGTATTGCATGGTTCAGCCTTTTGGGGCTGGCCAGAATGTAATGTAACCTAACATATTGAATTACCCAGTCAGGACAAGTGGTGTGTTTTAAATCTGCTCTGGCATTGTCTGCAGTAAAACAACATGGACTGTCTGTTGGGTATGGTCTGAAATCAACAGGAAAACTCCTTTTCTTTCATATACCTGGATTGGTTGACTTCTATTCCCAAATTTGAGAACAGTTGTCTATGAAGACAAGGCAAAAAAAGATAAAAAAAAAAAAAAAAGAAGCTTGATTAGAAGCATTTTGTGATTCCTATTGCAGTGAATTCCCATATGAGCGTGTTACTGCCTGATTGGAAACCCTTTATAAGATACAGGATGTACTATCAGTTCAGCTTGCAGCTGAATGGGGTCATCTGGGCTTTAATCAAATAGAAACAACTCCAGCTTCTACATGTCTACGCAGCTGTCTGTTTCACTGTTTCCTGGCCTGTCTTATAGTCAGGAGCAAGAGCAATGGCCCTGTCAAATATATCTTGTGCTTTTCACCTAACAAACAGCCATTTCACATTAATGATACCGGTCATGTTTTCATTCATTCTCACACCACAGGCCAGCCCAGCATCCCTGCAGTTTTCTACCATGTGTCCACTGTTCTGGACTAAAAAAAAAAATGTGATTGAGATTACCTTTCTTTAAAAGGAGGAAAGAGAGCAGTGAAGGTATGTTTAGAATGAATATATATTTACCTGACAGGTGGTGAACCCATTTTTTGTTTTGTGTTCCAGGTGTTGCCCTACATTCTGAAACTCCTGGACCAGTACTATGAGTTTGACTCCCTGCACTGGTTCCAGGCAGTGCGCAAAAAGTTTCCGTACGGACAAGGTAAGCGTCCTCCCTTTTTTTCTGTGTGGCATCTCTGCCTTCCATACCAAACCTTCCTCTCTCACAATATTGTTCTCTTCCCTCTTTCTGTTGTCTCTGTCTCCTGCATCAAACCTTCACTCTGACGGTGAAGCCCCCCTCTCTTTGTCTGGTCAGTCTGTTTTCCTTGCCCAAACCTTCCACTTGGACAAAGTTGTCCTCCTCCCTCTGTCTGGCCCCAGTGCCAACAATCCACAGGGAGCAGTCGGTATTCACATCGTCATGAGGCAGTTCACCAGAGGAGACATTGCACTGCTGCCAAGTCAACACAGTAGTGTTCAGTTCCAGCATATGCTGGACACCATATGCCAAGCCTCATACTGACTACAATACTTTTTAGTCACGGAGCCAACATGAGTGACCTGTCTCTCTCTGGAGGGTGCCACCACGTCCATCCAGTGACAGCTCCCATGATTTTGCTGATACCAGTGACCCCAAAAGAACCCCACAAGAACATGACCGTTCAGAGGAAATTGAAACCGAGGTCACCATGACAGCAGGGCATGAAGGGCCACAGAATTCAAGACTTTTTATGCTTGTGGATGAGGATGATGAAGATGATGCTACTGATTTCCATTCTGGCCTGAGACTGCATGACAGGGCTGTACTGCATTGTTAGTCAAGCAGTTTGAGCAGCGCTCTCAGAGGGGCTCCGATTAAGAGGATGAAACTCAACTGTATGGTCCCAGTCTTCCCAGTTGAGCCCACAGCAAACTGAATTGTTAGTAGGAGCTGATCAGGAAGAAAAACCAACAAATAAATGGCTCTAATGGAAATCTGCTTCACTAACAGTGTGTGCCATGGCAGCTGGTAACAGTAAGTATGAATAAAATGAAATTTACAAATCTGAAATGAAACTGATCAATCTGAAATAAGATTGACATCTGAAATGAAACCAACCTAACTAAAATGAAATTGACTACTCTAAAATGAAATGTATGTTATTGTTGTTGCATGGCTGTTGATAGAGAGAGTGCAGTGATGGTGACTTAGACAGACAGGTATCTCCATGGACTCCTGTTTGATTTAATTCTGTTGTATCATCGTTGTTAACACACATCTAGCAACAAGGGATGCTCTCTCTCTCTCTCTTTCTCTGTCTGTCTCTCACACACACACACACACACACAAAACACCCCCAAAAGTATGCATCCACACATGCACACAAGCGTACACATGTATACATTCATGCGCGCGCACACACAGACACACACAAACACACACACACACACACACACACACACACACACACACACACACACACACGTGCACACACACATGCACGTGCACACGCACGAACACACACACACACACACACACACACACACACTCACACTCACACACACTCACAAACCCTCACAAACATGCACATGCATGCACATGCATAAAGTGTTGGTGCCAGGTGAATGTTTAAGGAAAAGAATGTCACGGCAACAGTGTTTTTTTCATACTGATTTCAGCAACAACTGGCCCAGCAGTCTGTGGGAGGGAGAGGGGATGAGAAACTTCAGCAGACCATGTCCCTCACCGCCAAACGCCTGGACCAAACCCTGCAGGTAAGGCGCCACCACTCCCTCCTAGCCCTCTCCTGTCTTCCTATCCTCTTTACTTCTTTTCTTTTATACGATCGCTCACTGTTTTGCTGTATTTTTTGCCACATTTATCTTTCTTTGTTCTAAAATGTCTTTTCCTTGTTTGCCTTTTTGAAAATTATACCGCACAAAGGCTTTTTTAGTTTTTCTTTTCTTCTTTTTTTTTTTTTACCGATAATCTGTTGACTAGGTAGTGACAATTTGACCACAAAAATGAACCATAACTGTGCAGTCTGCAGAGTTGTTTGCCAATAGGACGTTTCCTTTTTTTTTCTAAGCATTTTTTTTTTACTTGCATTAAAACATATGGATTTTAAATGATTAAGCAAATTCTGCCAACTGTGAGGGATAAACGAAGGGAAATGGATGGCTCTCTTCAGTACGGATCGGTTTATTTGCCTGAAGGATATCAATAGTTCAGCTATTAATTCATCATTGGATCTACACTTTGTACACAGTTGTCTTTGTTGTTATTTCATGTTTTGTACACGGCAGGGTGTTTATCTCTGTGAGGGGGCGGCTTCATGTTTTGTACACGGCAGGGGTGTTTATCTCTGTGAGGGGGCGGCTCTGAAGCCCTGTGTGATCATCTAGGGTAGAGTGACACCAACACTCTCACTTGTTTAAGAACTGCGTGGCTAATGCCAGCGTTTTGTTCACACCATAGGTGCATGGAAAGCCAGCTGACTGGAATGGCCTGTTGACTGGAATGGCCTGTTAACTGGAAGGGCCTGTTGACTGGAATGGCCTGTTGGCTGGAATGGCCCGTTGACTGGAATGGCCCGTTGACTGGAATGGCCCATTGGCTGTTGACTGGAATGACCTGTTGACTGGAATGGCCTGTTGACTGGAATGGCCCATTTACTGGAATGGGCCTGTTGACTGGAATGGCCCGTTGACTGGAATGGCCGTTGACTGTTGACTGGAATGGCCCATTGGCTGTTTACTGGAATGGCCTGTTGGCTAGAATGGCCCGTTGACTGGAATGGCCCATTGGCTGTTGACTGGAATGGCCCATTGGCTGTGGGCCTGTTGACTGGAATGGCCTGTTGGCTATTTTACTATGACCCGTTGGCTAGAATGGCCCGTTGACTAGAATGGCCCGTGTTGACTGGAATGACCTGTTGGCTGTTGACTGGAATGGCCTGTGATTGGAATGTTGGCTGTTGACAGGAATGACCTGTTGACTGGAATGACCCGTGGCTGTTGACTGGAATGACCCGTTGACTGGAATGACCTGTTGGCTGTTGACTGTTGACTGGCCTGTTGGCTTGGAAATGACCTGTTGACTGGAATGACCTGTTGACTGTTGACTGGAATGGCCTGTTGATTGGAATGGCCTGTTGACTGAAATGACCTGTTGACTGGAATGGCCTGTTGACTGGAATGGCCCGTTGGCTGTTGACTGGAATGGCCTGTTGGCTGGAGTGACCTGTTGACTGGAATGACCTGTTGGCTGTTGACTGGAATGACCTGTTGGCTGGACTGACCTGAATGACTGGAATGACCTGTTGGCTGTTGACAGGAATGACCTGTTGACTGGAATGACCTGTTGCTGTTGACTGGAATGACCTGTTGACTGGGATGGCCTTTGACAGGAATGACCTGTTGACTGGAATGACCTGTTGACAGGGATGACCTGTTGACTGGAATGACCTGTTGACTGGAATGATCTGTTGACTGGAGTGGCATTTTGACTGGAATGACCTGTTGGCTTTTGACTGGAATGGCCTGTTGACTGGAACAGCCTGTTGACTGTTGACTGAATGACCTATTGACTGGAATAACCTGTTGCCTGTTTGCTAGAATGACCTGTTGACTGGCTTGTTGACTGGAATGGCCTATTGGCTGGAATGATTTGTCGACTGGAATGATTTGATGCTGGCTTTTTTTTTTCAGGAGTATGAATTGCTGTACTACTCTTTGAGCAGCGCTCGCATCTTCTTCCGAGCAGACCTCACTGCTGCTGAGGAAAAAGAGGCCAGCGCAGCGGGTAAGAGGGGTTGAGTCACTCAGATATGTATGTGTGTCTACATGTGTGTCAGCATGTGTGTGTGTGTGTGTGTGTGTGTGTGTGTGTGTGTATGTGTGTGTGTGTGTGTGTGTGTGTGTGTGTGTGTGCCTGTGGATTTACATATGCACATATTCATTTAAAAGAATGGGTGTGTTTACATCAGTGAGTACATCTTAATGGCTGTGTGTTTATTTTTACATCAGTTAGTACATGGTAATGACTATATAGATGTCTTAGATGTTTCCATGTGTGTACTCATATTTGTGTGTGACAGAGTATCTGAATTTATGGAAAATGTGCTGTGGAACAGTCCAAAATGATATCCCCATTTGAATTTACTGAAAACTTGCTGTGGAATGGCCCATAATGATTCCCCATTTGTTGCCTGAATAGAGTTGAAAATGTGTATCCCTCCATTTGTTGCTGGATATAGAACTTGAAAATGCATGTGGACAGGCAAATCATGAAAGCAATAGAAACTAATCCAGACGATCTGTCCTATTTCAAACCCATTTTTATTCTGCGTTTTGTTTCAGAGGAGAAAAGCAAGTCAGGGGGGGGAGGAGGGGGCCAGTGGGGGGTCCACTGCATCACAGCAGACCACAGGTCAGTATGCCACCACATCCACTCTCCCCACCCATAGAACTACTGGGATCATAACATTGTGATGACGGAGTTTGAGACCTCAGCTTGTGGATCAGCACTTTTTGTATGTTGATCAGCAGATCTGTCCAGATGATAGACACATTTTTTCCTTGGTTTCAAAATTGCTTCTGTCATCAGAGACCCCCCCCCCCCTTCCCTCCTCTCCCAACCTCCTCTGTCCTTCACGCTCCCTCACCTTCTGTCCATCTGTCTCACTGTCCCGGTCAGTTCTCATTCCCACTGCCTCCCAGTCTGATCTCTTTGATAACTGTGGATGGATCTGTTTGGCAGAGATTTTCAACCCGTTTCCAGCCCTGTCTGGTCCATCATGATTCAGCTCCTCCCCCCAACTCCTCACTCACTCGCCCAATCCCCCCCCCACTCCCCATTCTTCTTCCCCCTCCCTTCTTTTAAAGTTGCTGTGACTTTGTCACCAATCCTTCCTTTGCATGTTAACCTTAAATGCCCTGGTTTGTGTACACTGTATTTTCACTTTTTTTTCTCTTTTCTCTGAAGAAGAGATAAATTAAAATCTCTCTAGTTCATTTTGAAGTTGATTTGAGGTGAAAGTGTTGAGTTTGACTCTGGTGTTTGTTTATAATATTATATATGAAAATTTTCTGGGAAAGACAGAGGCAGAAAAAGGTTTGATCCTATTTTTTTTTCTTTCTCTCTTTTCTTTTCAGAATTGTTTTTTAATTGAAAAAAGAAAATCCGACCTAGATTTTAGTTATTGAATTTCAGTGTTAAGCCAGTTCTGGCAGAATGTGTTCAATAAAGTCCTGTAAACACAACAGGACTGTCAGTCTGACTGGTTGTCTTCAGACTAGGTGAGATGTACAATGTGGTGAGAAATGGATTTTCGGGGGTTTTTTGAATACGATTCATCTCTATTAACATTTATTATTAGCTTTACTACTTCTCTTCAAGCTGTCAAGGAGATGCTGTGATCAGCTGCTGCTTACAGTGACAGTAAAATCATTCATAAATTTTAGATCCAATTTTTCTGTATTTACCCTGCCCTTCCCCAGACCAGGCCAGACATTGTTGTATGGTGCAGTGTGGAAGTTTTACATTATAAACTTATAGAGAGGACAGCTCCTGAGGCCATGTGTATGCTCTGATTGACATTGACAGGCAGTAAATGGGAACTGAACTGGAGCTTAATGGCTCCTCTGTGGCCCAAAGCTATCAGCTTTGTTGTTGTTGTTTTCGCATGCTGGGCCCAGATGCCTGTGTAACCCTTTCAGTTAAGCTATGCAGTGTTCTGTGGGGTTTACCTTCAGCCCATGGTCATTTCC
Source organism: Conus betulinus (assembly GCA_016801955.1). Classification (NCBI taxonomy): domain Eukaryota; kingdom Metazoa; phylum Mollusca; class Gastropoda; order Neogastropoda; family Conidae; genus Conus; species Conus betulinus. The sequence goes on along the minus strand of JADBJO010000006.1, from coordinate 980,451 downwards.
TAGCTCTGTCTTCATGGTCCTGAAATGGAGGTCAGTCCTCCGAAAATGGAATATGCCTGCCTGTCTGGTCATGTGACCAGAATACATCAACACGTCGCTCTCTGCTCTGTTCAGTGCGGTCAGTGACCTGATATTTCTGTAATGATGGCACTCAGAGATGCACTGGGTGACCCCCAGAGGGTTCAGTTGGGGAAATTAAACAAAACAGACAACAGTTTCTCCTCCAAAAGACCGGCCCGCAAACTGCCACACACAGAGTCTAATGAAGGATGGGAGGAGAGAGAAAGGTGTTGTGGTATTTGTTGTTTTCTAAACAGCTTGGCCTGTTCAGGTGTCCCATGCTTCCCTCTGGCAGTGCCAGGGGCACTTTTGGTACAAACAGCTCTCCTACCTTCCTCTTAAAGAAGCTGGGAAACTTGTCTCTGACCCCAAGGAGCAAGCACAGATCCTGAACACCCAGTTCCACTCTATATTCAGCCCCAAAGACTCCATCACAGCTGAAGAGTTTGAACAGCGGTGCCCCCCTGGACCAAAACTTCCAGACTACCCAGCATGCGACGACATCAACATTACCGAAGACGGCGTAAAGAAACTCCTACTCAACCTTGACCCAAATAAAGCCTGCGGCCCAGATGGCATTACCCCCAGACTTTTGAAGATGGTTGCAGAGGAGATCACTCCAGCCCTCACCCTGCTCTACCGTATCTCATATTCTTCCGGTACCTTGCCACAGGACTGGAAACAAGCCAACATTACACCCGTCTTCAAGAAGGGAGAAAGATATAACGCAGCCAACTACCGTCCCATCTCCCTCACCTGCATAGCCTGCAAGCTGATGGAACACATCATCACCAGCCACATCATGTCCCATTTTGAGAACAATGAGATTCTCTGTCCAGAGCAGCACGGCTTTCGATGCGGACGGTCATGAGAGACCCAACTCCTAGGGTATGTGGACGAGCGACCAGAGAGATCGAAAAGGGAAACCAGGAAGACACTATCGTCCTTGACTTCTCAAAGGCCTTCGACAAAGTTAGCCATACCCTATTGGTCCACAAACTACGTCGTTATGGCATCGTAGGCCGCACCAACGCCTGGATCAAGGACTTTCTTGCGGACAGGACAGACAGCAGCTGTGGTGGTGGAGGGAACAAGATCTGACTTTCTGCCTGTAGAATCCGGTGTCCCTCAGGGCTCAGTCCTAGGGCCGAGTCTTTTTCTTCTGTATATAACGACCTTCCTGATGGCATCAAGTCGAAAGTCCGCCTATTTGCCGATGATACCATGTGCAGCAAGACCATCATGAATAAAAAAGATGAGCGAGTGCTGCAAGAAGACCTACACTCCCTTACCATCTGGGAGGAAAAGTGGTCTATGGAGTTCCATCCACAGAAGTGCTCAACGCTGAGAGTTTCTCGGAAGCAGAACAAGACTGCCCCTGTGTATGAGCTACATGGACAAAATATCGAAAATGTCAACACCACTAAATACCTTGGTGTCAACATCCAGGACAACATGCAGTGGGAATCTCACATTGATTCCATCACGAAGAAAGCGAGCAAGACCCTAGGCTTTGTCCGGCGCAACCTCAAGATCGGCAACAAGAAAACAAAGGAAACTGCGTATAAAGTCCTTGTTCGCCCGCTTCTTGAGTACGCAGCCACCCGTTTGGGATCCCTACACTGCAATCGAGATTGAGGCCCTCGAGAAGATCCAACGAAGAGCAGCAAGATGGGTGTCAAATGGCACCCGCCAAACATCATGCGTCGACTCCATCCTTGACTCTCTTAATTGGCCTTCCCTACAACAGCGTCGTAAAAAAGCCGTCTGGAGATGTTTTAAATTCCATCACGGACTCATCTCCATTAACTCCATGTACCTGCCCAAACCATCTGATAGCAGGCTGAGCTCTAGGATCAACAACGACCTGAGCTACAACATTCCCACATGCACGACGCGGTACAGGCAGATGACGTTCTTTCCGAGAACCATACCAGAATGGAACAAGTTGCCTCAGGAGGTTGTGACAGCTGAGTCACTGGACTGTTTCAAGTCCAGGCTGGCCTCCCCTCTGTAGAACCTGAAACAACCATCCCCCCCCCCCCCCCCCCCCACTTCCCCGCCACCCAAACACTCCCCCCTCCCCCTTACCCTCCTCCTGACCACTATTCCCTAAAATCCCCCCTCCCCCCCTGTTTTTTTTTTTTTTTTTTTTTTTTTTTTTTTTTAACCCAAATCCTAAGAACAGCGCAAATCTTCGGCAATCTCCCCGAATATGACAAAATCATCAGCAAAATGATGTTGGTCGTGGAAAGGAGAAGAAGAAGAAGAGGAGGTTCTTTGACTGTAACTTCATCTGTTTTGATACTTGCTGATTTCTCTTGCTGTTGTTCTCATTTTTTTTTCTGCCTCTGTGGTCTTTGTTTTGGAAACTCATGTACCTTTTTTTCCCAGTATAATTTGTATTTTAGTTAGTTGTAAGTGTTTTCAACCAATATTTTTTACATTAAAAAAAAAAAAAAAAATGCGGGATTGATGAATTTAGCAGAATGGCTTTGGTCTCTCGGTATGGCGTAGTTTTATCCACCTTAAAGATATTGACAGGTTTTCCACCATGCTATTAATTGCTGTTGTGATTAGGAGGAGAGAGAAAGCTGAACAGGGAGGGAAGGGGTCGGAAAGAATATGGTGATGAATTCATTGTTCATGCTTAAACTGTGTGTGTCCGTCCTCAGCTTCCTGAGGCTGGTAAGATGACGGAATGCTCTGTGGGTGTGTGGGGGCGCTTTGCACTTTCTCCTCATTGTGTACTTGTCATGGCTGCCAGCCACTGCTAATTTCTGTACTAACAACATTTTTACTAACTTTTGACTTCTAGTACAGAATTGTTCTTTTCTTCAGTATTTTGCTGCTTTGAAAAGAGGAAAGGAAGAAAAGAACAGAATGGAGAAATATAAGAGAAAGGGAGAAACAAGACAGTAGTTAGTGTTTCAATCCATGTGGCTTATTGCTGATTACACTATCCTAGTACATGTGCATCATGTTGTTTACCTTCAGTGAAAGCTTGTTGTGTCAAGTGAGGCCTGTCCTTGTGATCTTTGGACAGAGTCACTTTCTTGCTGTCCAACTTGCCCAAAGAATGATCTTTGGACAGAGTCACTTTGTTGCTGTCCCAACTTGCCCAAAGACTTTTGGACAAACTGGATCTCTAATGGCTGCCCGGTTTCTCTAACCAGTTAACATTTGGACGTACTGAACAGCTGTGATGTTTTTTTTTTTTTTTTTTTCCCTTCTTGGTGTAATAAATGAAGTTTGCAGTCCTTGTGTTTCACTTTCTGCTGTCTTCCTTTCTATATTCTGCCATATCTGTTTGACTCTCTCTCTCTCTGTCTCTCTCTGTCTCTCTCTTTATCGCTCTCTCTCTCTCTCTCTCTCTCTCACCATCTCAGTGTTTGTCTGTCTGTCTGTGTGTCTGTCTATTTGTCTGTCTGTCTCCATCCCTCCCTCCCTCATTCACTTCCTCCCTCACTCCCTCACTCTCTCCTTCGCTCCCCCCATCTCTTTCTGTTCTCCTGTCTATTCCTTCAACCCTGTTTCTACTTTCTTTGTCTCAAACTGCTCTCTCTGTGTCTCCTTTAGGCTCTGTCATAGCTGTGTCCCTACTATAGATCAAACACTTCGGGCAGACTGTACTGTTTGGACACGTGAAATCAGGCAGCTATTGGAGATTCATTTTAGACAAAGTGAGTCTTGGTACAAATTGTGCTGCAACATGCACTCTTCCTTGATCCCTTCTTTCTCCCCCCCCCCCCCCCCCCCCCCCCCCCCCCCCCTCTCTCTCTCTCTCTCCACCTCTGAGTAAATGGAACAGTCAGAGGTTGGCAGCTGAATATTGTATCTCTACTGTTTGGACTGCTCTGTTCTTATTGTCTGCACAACACTCTGACTGTCTGGGATGTTGTGGTGCTTTTCTTAGAGCTTTTCCAGGTGTTACTTTTCTTTTTTTTCTTCTTCTGCCATACTTGTTTTCTGTATGTAATTCTTTTTTTACAAATCTTTTTTTTTCCTTTTGTCTTTGTCCTTTTTTTTTCCACTTTCTAATTTTTTTTTTCTTCTGCTTTACTTTCTTTCCCATCTTTCTTCACTGTAAGTCATTATCCTTGTATTCATTCTTCTTTTTTTTCTTTGGACTTTTTTCCATCGTAATTTGTATTTTATTTTCTGTAATATCTGTTGTATGTATTATTTCTGGTATATTTTGCTTGCTTTTTGATTGAAAGGTTATGGTACTGGGTTGTCCGTATTGTGCTTGCAGGAGTTTGCCATTAACATCTGTGTTAAGTATCGCTCATGATGCTCTTCACATCGAAGGGTTTCGACAATCGCTTTGTGCAATAAATTCAAACTGCAGGACAGTATTTTTTGCAGTGCATTTCCTTGAGTTGTATAAAAACAACACAATTTCATCTGCAGTATTGCAAAGTGACTGTGACACCGGCACGTTGCCCTGTCTTTAGTGTGCAGCAAAGAGAAGTCTTGTTTCTCGGTGCCTGCAGTGTGCATGTGTTGTCAGCCTGGCAGGCTGGGTTATGCAGTTGTGGCAGGGCTGGAGCGCATGGAGCTGAAATACCATGTGGTCTTTGGACTAGACTGATGTGTATACTGGACAGTGATGCTTGGTGCTGCCTGGGCAGGGTCTCTGTACCGGTTGGGAGATCAGGCCATAAACTGGAGCGCTGAAATTGATGCAGTGATTATGATCATGATGATAATAGCCATAGTAGATATTCAGAATGATTAATCTAAATGAATTGCCCAAAGCAGTGAACTGAGTTCTTAGCTTACAGACACATGCACACACGCATGTACACACGCATGCACGTGCACACACACACACACACACACACACACACACACAACACGCACACATACACATCCGAGGGGATTCAGACATACCTGAACACACACACATGAGCATGTGCGCACAAGTGCTCACACTCACACACATTCTCTCTCTCTCTCTCTCTTTCCCCCCCTTACATGTACACAAGCATACACGCACGCGCGTGCGTAAACACACACACACACACACACACACACACACACACACACACACACACACACTACAATCAATACTTTTGTCTCCGTCTCTCCGTAATAAAGTTACTATAACACTTCTAGAGGCAATATAAAATAAAAGAAAAAGGAAGATTGACAACCTTTTTTTTTCTGTCAAATTCCAGGTAAACAACAGCAACAACAAGAAGACAGTAACAGTTGGCACACATCTGAAAGCATCTTAAAGAGCGCTGTCTTGATTTAAAAAAAAAAAAATCAAACTTCAAATAGATGAAAACGGACATGACATATCATCGAAGAAAAAAACACCACCATCAGCTAACATGGTAGAAAATGTATGCAGAACGTATTCTCCCCCCCCCCCCCCCCCCCTTCCCATGGCAACCTGTGTGTTTTCTCTACCAGTGTTCTTGACTTGGTAAACACAATACCATTTACGCCCTGAACCCCAAGGAAACCCTGACTCCCTTCCCCCCCCCCCCCCCCCCCCCCCCCCCCCCCCCCCAACCAAAGACCTCTGAAAAGAACGTGGACAGCCCAGTGCCTCCAGGTGTAAGTGATCCCCATCGTTGATTCACCCTGTACAAGTCACGTGACTTTCACCACATCATTGTACGCACACTGTCATCCTGTATTCCAGAGATTCATCTGAAAATTCAAAAGCTCAGGACATATGTCCAAGATCAAAGAAAAGCAATTGGACATTTTGGGTTTGCAGGACGATGTGTCTGGACGCTTTTCCCACATTCAGACGCATTTGTTTGAATGAAACACGTGGACTTTCACTGGCAGATCATACCCACATAAAATGAAACATCAGGTATTTATGCTAACAGCTCAAGGAAAATTAACAGAACGTTCTGGAGAGCTAAAGGACAATGTGTGAGAATATCTCCAAGGAAAGAAAAGTATATAACTTATAAGGTACTTTCATTAAAAGAAACAAACAAACAAAAACACACACACAAAAACCCTTCAAAAAATGTAGACTGTTGCTGGCAAGTTACACAGAACTGAAATACATAAAAACAGCCTTTTCCTGTTAAGTGATGCCGGTCTTCTAGCTTTAGTGTTAGACTGGAAACAGGTTACTGGTTCATGGGTTGATAAGGACTGGACTTAAACTTGTGGCTTTTGTTCACAGCTGCTGGCTATTGAGTAGAGAGAATTCTCCACAACTTCCATCAGTCTTCCTGAGCTGTCAAACTAAGCACAGATGCTGTGTGTATGCATTTTCTTGGGGGTGGGGTGAGGAGGGGGGGGGGGGGGGGGGGGGGGAGAGAGTCAAATATGTGATTTGAAGCATAGGCTGGGATCCCCGTAAGAACAACCAGTCAAACAAAATAAAATAAAGTATGACGCTTGCGGTTACAGCGAAAAAACAGCGAAAAAAGTCTCTTAAATCTTTTTTTCAGTTTTTACTATATATTTTAGACACTGTGTATAGAAATACAAGGTCTGTCTGCTCATCTGTCTGTCTCTCTGTCTCCCCCCTCTCTCTTTCTCACTTAGGCACACACGCACGCACACACACACACACACACACACACACACACACACACACACACACACACACACACACACACACACACACACACACACACACACACACACACACACACAAAAAACACACACAAGACCTATGGGCAACGAAATCTAAAACCCGGTTTTTTCGCACCACAACACTGAACATTGCCTTCACTTGGCTCCATATCATCTGCGATGGAACTCTTAGTAGAGATAGGCCAAATAACTTAACACCCACCCCCACCCCACCCCCCACCCCCACCGTACCTCTGCACACCCCCGACCCATCCCTTTTGACTTATGTTCGTGGAAACTACCAACAGAGCAGTTTGACCGTGAACTATTAAACATTATTTGGGGGAGGGGGGGAGGGGTGAGGTGAGGTGGACAGAGGGGCAGACGAGGAGTCTGTATGTTTATGAACATGATCTATACGAATATCGTGGAGCGTTCGTCCCATTAATGCTGCAGAATGCTGTTTGATATTTGTAGCCTGGACTACTTTCAAGGCCATGTAAGAAACTCTCAAAACGACTTTCTGGTCATTAATATCAATGAATCAGACGTTAGTCGGAGAGGATTTACTGCTTCGCATCATGACTGGCAATGGAATTTGCACATTATCTGCAATATTCTTTTTAGCATGAACGTTTATGCAGCATACAAAGAGAGAGAGAGAGAGAGAGAGAGAGAGGGGGGGGGGGGGGGGGGGGGAGGAAAGGAAAGAAGAAGGACGTATGGGGTACCCACATATGCTTCTCTCTCTCTCTCTCTCTCTCTCTCTCTCTCTCTGTGTGTGTGTGTGTGTGTGTGTGTGTGTGTGTGTGTGTGTGTGAAGAGTAATTTCACATGTAGGAAATGAGGAGGAAGAATGACTGTTGGTGTTTGATCGATGGAGCCGTGAATATCAAAGGCAGGCCAGCCATTAAAGCAGCATTGAGTACAGCCCACAATAAATGTCAACATCATCAACAGCCTCTCAGAGGAGCAGCAGCAGCATCTAACGACCCCTTAACATGGACACACCGCGCATGCACATAAAACACATGTAGACACACACACACACACACACACACACCACACACACACACACACACACACACACACACACACACACGAAAAAATTAAGGCATGGGTCAGAAGAAATTTTGTACAGAGAGATAACTTGAAAGAGAAAGAGGATTGAAGTTGGGAAGGGAGAAATGAAGTGTGTTCCATGCATAGGCACTTCAACGGACAGAACACTCTCAGGTCTTGGTGTGGAAACAAGGATATGAAGGGAGATGACTGTCAGCTGAGGAACACAAGGGCCAGGCCAGAGTGGAGAAGATCAGAAGATATTATGAATGTGACTCTTCAGAGGATTGAAGGTGGCCCATTCAGAGTTAAAGGGCAGTTTAGAATATATGATGTCCTAGATCAGAACTGGGCAAAACACCAGTGGTTTGGGGCATGGTTGGTTTGTGGGTAAAGCTGTGTCCTCTCAGTCCAAGGGTTCTGGTCAGAACTGGAGAAAAGGAACATGGTTTGGGACTGGTTGGAATAGAGGGTAAGGCAGCATCTTCTTGGTCCAAGCGTGCTGGGTTCAGTCCCTCCTTGTACCAGTCTGGTTAGAAGAGAGTTTTGCTTCTGTCAACATCTGCATAGAATCCAAATTTTGAAAAGTCTTCTAATGGAGACTTTTTTTAATCCAAGGTTCAGAGTGTCAACACAAATGTAAAATTAAGTATAAAAAAAAAGAAAGAAACAAAACCGAAAACAGACAAGCAAGCAAACAGTTTACTCTCTGATGCTCGATTTTTGACACAATCTTGAAAGATCAAGTGTAGCTATTTAAATGGTGAGAATAAAAGTGTTTCGGTTCACAAAAATCTCTCCGAGGGTGAATCTCAGAAAACCATTTGTAGGAAAAAGAAGGAATAATGCCTTGCACATTGAAAGTCCTGTTGACTTGTAAAATCTGAGAGTTGTCACTTGGTTTCTTGCATTTTAAGTGTTGTCTTTTTCCTGCGTTTGTTCAGTTTTCTTTTTTTTTGTATTTACTTCTGTTCTGACATCATTCTAACCATTGCACATTATATTTCATTTCCTTTCAAAATGACAGGAACATTGTTCTGCATCAAAATAACATTACTTTGTCTTTGCTGTTCGTGAGTTGCACTAAAACACTTACATGCCTTTCTGTTCCCCACTTTAGTTTATTATTGTGGTGGTACCTGTCCTAATGGATGCTGGTACAGTTTCTGGGTATTTAAACATTTGAGATATGCATGTACAGAACCGTGCCATGAAAAAATTAATATGAACACTATGGAAATGAATACCTCTATGGGAATCAGAGGTACATTGACTTAGATGCACAATGAATAGAAGATTGAAATGTAATTATTTTAGGACTAAAATGTACGTAGAGCAGAAAATCGAAATATTATTTCAAGAGTATGTTTTAATGCAATGCTGATCAATAGAAATATTCTTCTGCAGTGTACATAGATATTTTTCGGTGTTCTGATATAAGCAGTGATGTGAATAGAAAACATACCCAGGTTGGATGTTAATGCACAACATCTATATGATAGGCCCTGTCTTGTCAGTCTCTGACAGGCAGCTTTCTTTCTTTGAGCACAGTACATGTATGGATGTTTTCATTCCAGATTGGTGGGGAGGGGGGAGAGAAGAGAGAGAGAAACATGGTATTGTTTGAATGTACAATATAAAGTGTGTCTGTGTATATGTTTGTGTGTGTGTGTGTGTGTGTGTGAGAGAGAGAGAGAGAGAGAGTGTGTGTGTGTGTGTGTGTGTCTGTGGAGAAAGAGAGAGACAGAGGGGGTATATCGCTAAAAATGATCGTTGATATGAAGTTATTGGTTTGTTAGATGCAGGCTCAAATAGTCATTTTGTAAGTTCATTGATTGCTAGTGTGGAAACGCCAACCATTATTGTGTGAGTATGCATGTATATATGTATGTATGGGAGTGACATGTCCAGGCCTTAAACTTTTGTATTTTTCTACAGTTCACTTCAGACTTTGTCAGTCTCAGTATTTTAAGAATTCAAAAGAGCAAGTCTGCAATCTAATTATTGGAATGAGGCCTTTTCAATTATCATGTCTTCATGAAAAATTACTTGTAATGTTTCAGATGTAAATTTGACCAATTTTAAGGCATATGTGTGCAGTTGCATGAACTTGCGTATACACTTGCACACGCACACACATGCGCTTTTGCACAAATACACACACACACACAAACACACACACACACACACACTCACTCACACACCCACAGATATTCACACACGCTGTCTCTGTCTCTGTCTAACTGTCTGACTGTCTGTCTGTCTTTCTCTCTCTCTCTCTCTCTCTCTCTCTCTCTCTCTCTCTCTCTCTCTCTCTCTCTCTCTCTCTCTCTCTCTCTCTCTCTCTTCTCTCTCTTTCAGATACACATACACACAGAGTGAGGTCGTAAACCTGTCACTGATTATCATAATGATATTATAAACAGGGCATTGGTAGTACATACACACTCTTACAGACACACCAAAGCACAGAGCATGAGGTCGTAAAGTTGTCACCGATTATCACACTTTGCTGTTGTATTCAGAATAACTGTGCCAAGTTGCATCTTAAAACATACCACATCTCATTTGAAATCTTCTTTTTTTTTCTGTCCCAACCTCTGCACCACCTCAGAGGCAGTGCTACCACGCGGCTCATTCCGACACCCCGTCCACAGCCACAGCCCGGTCAGCCCCGCCACAGCCCGGCACTGGCAATCCACAGGGAGCAGTCAATGTCAAGTCGTCAAGAGGCAACCCACGGGAGGAGACACTGCACTGCTGCTGAGTCACTTCGGTGGTGTTCAGTGGCACCTGTTCTGATTTAACATACGCAGGACACCACGTACTAAGCCCCCTACTGACGACAATAATTGCTTAGTTGCGGAGCTGGCATGAGTGAGCTCTCCCTCTGGAGGGCGCCACCACGTCCGTCCAACGACAGCCTCCATGGACTCACTGATACAGGTGACCCCGACGGAACCAAACCAAGGCCACAGACGTGGAGAGGACATCAAAATTGAGGTCACCATAAGAGCAGGGCATGAAGGGCCACAGAATTAAAGACATCTTTTTTATGCTGATGGATGAGAATGAGGATGATTAAAATGATGCTACGGATTTCCATTTCGGTCTGAGACTACATGACAGGGCTGTACTCTACGCTTCTTTTCATAATATATCCCAGCATCAACCAGGCCCGAGAGGTACAGGCACCTGCAGTGTTGGTCAGGACACACTCTCAGAAACACATCCATTAAGTGGATGAAACTCGACTGTGTGGTCCCAGCCTTCCCAACTGAGTCCGCAGCAAACTCAACTCTTGGTAGGAGCCGGTCGGGGCAGAAAAACCCATGCGACTCTGATGGGATTCGAACCCATAACCTCCCAGCTGGGAATTTGCGATGCTAACCACTTCGCCACGACGGCTGGTCTCATTTGAAATCTTTGCAACATCTGGAAGTTAAGTCCAGAATTTTCTGGAAACTTTCTTCTTTCTACCAGCGACCATGGTGAAGTGGTTTGCATCTCACAGACTCCCAACCAGGAGGTTTTGGGTTCAATTCCCATCAGAGCCATTTACTTTAGGGATTCTGCCCTGGCTGGCTCCTACCCTGAGTTAAGTTGCTTTTGCCATGAGCTCAGATGGGAAGGATGGGACCATACTGTCAAGTTTCATCCATTTAATGGATATGTTTTTGAGAGTGTTGGTTAAATTTCCTGACCAACACTGCAGGTATCTGTATCTCTCAGTCCTTGTTGGTGTTGGAACATATAAAAGTGAAGAATAATTCTATCATGCAGTCTCAGACCAGAATGAAAATCCATAGCGTCATCTTTTGTCCACATCATCCTCATCAACAGCCTTGAAAATAATGTTTCAAATTCTGTGACCTTTTATGCTATGCTCTCCTGGTGACCTCAGTTTTGATTTCCTCTCCATGTCTGTGTTCTTGGTGAGGTCGTACGAAGGTCACAGGTATCAGCAAGTTGTGGGAACAGCTGTGGTGGAGGCGTTTGGAGGGAAAGCTCATGCTGGATGTGCAAAGTAATGACTGACGTCAGAAGGGGGCTTAGTAGGTGGTGTCCTGTGTGCTGGATCAGAACAGGCAGCACTGAACACCCTGTGCTGACTCATCAGTAGTGCAGTGTTTCCTCTGGGTGGATGTCCGCATGACAGCTTCACATTGACTGCTGCCCCATACCAGGCCAGTGGCGGGACAAACCAGGCTGTGGCTGTAGACCTGGAGCTGGAATCAGTGGTGTGGGTGCAATGCCCTTGATGAGGCAACTAAGATGAAATGGAAAACAAAACAACAAAAAGCTTCTCTCTGCTCCTTGTCCATTTCTGGAGCTGCTCCTGAATATCTGTCTGACTTATTCTGTCACTGCATCCTGTTATGTAAACTCCAGTTTTCTTCAGACCAGTACATCTTTCACGTGCCCTTTTATTTTTTTAAAAACACAATCTTTCAACCAGCATTCTCTTTGCTCACAGGGTCTGACAATCAGGAGTGCAGGCTCATTCGCTGTTAGATGCCCACCTTCACAGGTTCTTGCATGTCTACTGTGGAGACCCTTTCCTTCACACAGAACTAAACTCTTCTTTGTATCTATAGTACCCTGTGGCTTTTGCATCAATGCTGCAAGTGCATCTTGTGCATACACAACTGTATGAGAGGGAGGGGGAGGGAGGGAGGAGTACATGAATATATTCCTGTCTGTCAGAAAGAGAGAGAGATTGTGGGGGAGGGAAGGGGAGGACTGTCTGTATATAGGTGTGGATGAATAGTGTTGTATGCAGAGGGACCGAGTGTGTACAGAAAGCATTCTTTGGGATATGTGAGAGAGGAATAACATGTTTCAACAGAACATTCATGGTACAGAACATGAGAAATAAACTATGAGATGTTCATCTGAAACAGAGAAGAACTTTAAAGAATATTCAACTCAATAGGCAAGACAAAGAGACCAAATGTGATATTTGATGGCTGATGTGCAACTATTGCATTCTGTGAGGGTGAATGAGCACGCACGTGAGTGTATGTAAGTGTGTGTGTGTGTGTGTGTGTGTGTGTGTGGTTTGTGTGTGACTTTGCCGGTGTGTATCAAACCATTTGTGTACCCCCTTTCACAAGAGCTTTATAGCTAATGACAATGAACCATCAAAGTGTCAGTGTGTCTCCCTCTCTCTCCCTCTCTCAGCTTTGACCCGCTTACATGAGAATAACTAAAAAAAAAAAAAAAGGGGCATTAACCGACTTGTATACCATATATAACTCAAAAAGGCATTAGCCTACTAAAATGCAATCAGACTAGAATGCCTTGTGGCAAAAAGTCATCAAGCTAGTTGCTTTAAATAGTTGGGTAAATTAGCAACCCCTTTTTTAAAATATTCATGGCTTCAAGGTGAAAAGTCACTTTGTGTTTCTTATTGTACTGGTCTGAGACTTCTGCTTTCTTTTCCTTTCTTTCCATGATGTTTTTACTTCTCTCTTAGTTGGTTGATTGTCTGGCTTATTGTTTTTGGTTTGCATTATGACTGCTTCACGATGAGTGTTCTTAGAGAGAGGTGTGTATAGGGAAGTATACACAGAGGTAGGTTGACCAACAGATCACAAAATGTGTACATGCCTAGAACTCACCACGTGACAGTTGTGTGATGCAGAGAAAATTGATCATATTCTCTTCAAGGTCACCTCTCACCAGGGTCAAATGTCATGCTGTATACAATGGATGGAAAATGTTGTGAAGTCTCATGAGAAACAAGAATCATAGCCAAAGTAACTTGTTTGAAGCCAGGAGTGTTTTAAGTAAGTAAAGGTTGAAAAAAAAAAGACTTGTACTGTCATTAAAGAAAAAAATCAGAAAAAAAAGAAATTGTTTCAGACAACAGGTAAGTGAGTTGCTAGTAGAATAGCGAGGAATCCCGCCACAAAGATTGAAAGTAAGGTCATGGTATAAGCAAAGTAATCCATGGTCAGTGGAAGATATTTTGCATTGGGGGGGGGGGGGGGGGGGGGGAGGATGTCCAGCCTCAGCCAATGAAGGTTTTGACAAAAACAGTTATTGCTGTTTTGACCCAGGCATATTTCCCATGGCAGGGAAGAGGGGTTCTCTTGTCTTCCAATTTCTTTTTTTTTTTCATAAACAGTAGAGGAAGATGGGAGGTGGGCACAGCTGTTATCTTCAAATTTTCTATAAAAAGCAGGAGGGGGGTGGAGAGGCATTTGTACTTTGACAACTCTCATTTTCCAAATTCATGTAGAAGAAGCAGGCAGGGATGGGGGGGGGGTTAGTGGTGGTGGGGGTGGGTGGGTAATGACTGAAAGAGTGTTACTGTGTCTTAGTTTCCTTTGTTGTCTCTTTTTTTTTCATCTGGATTATCATCTGGATTATCAAGATTTTTGGGGGGGGGCGGGGAGGGCGGGGAGGTGGTGCCTCCCCCTTCCCAGTTGTGATGTCACTTAGAGTGGCTGTGAGAAGGGAGTTGTACTCCAAGAGTTTGTAAATGGAGGCTTCCGTGTACAACTAACTGCAGCAACAACTTCTGTTGTTTGACTGTAGCAGACCAAAGGAACCGCAGAAGAGATGGCAAGATGTAGACAGAGCAGTCTGTGTTTTGGTGTTGCATGTCCATCCTCACTATGTCGGGACTTGCATGGACACGGAGAGGACTGTGATTTGGGGAGGGGAAAGGGAGACACACTGTAAATAACCAAATAAAAAGGTGATCACATTTGTCAGGATAATGGTAATCATATAAAATGTAGCCTTTAGAGTGGTGGCATTAGTCATGATGATGGTGATCATGTGAAGTAGTTTTGAGAGTGTGATGGTTATGAAATGTACAATAAGGATGATGGCTATTGTTATTACCATGATAAATGAAGGAAAGCCATGCTATTACTGTTATAATGTTTATGGTACTGATGATAATAGTTGAAGTTTAAAAAGAAAAAGCCAGGATCATAATTATCATGGAAAATGTGATGACAAAGATGGTTATGATAATGATAGCTGCATCAGTGGTTACTATAATGGTGGAAAGCCTCGATGATATAATAATTATGAAAGTACACGATAATGGTGATGTGTGTTATTGTGATAGTTGTAATAATTCAAAAGCTTTGATAGTTTGATGATGATTATGGAATAGTGATGATGATTATGGAATATCATAAAAATGATGATGGTCATGATTTTGATAATTATGTGATGGTACCACAATTAAGAAAACCTGTAACTGTTCTAATAAATCCTAATGTAAAATACATGATAATGGTGGTGTTTTGACAGTGATGGTTATGATTATGATGGATTGGAAAGGCTTTATAAATGTATGTTAAATTTACAACGTATGATGATGATTGTGATTATGATGATGACATTATATTGGTCTGAATAAGAAACCCTTGATAACTTGAAAATGATAATGGAACACATGGTCATGATAATGGTTGTGATTATGAAATTGATAATATTGGTGATGAGAAACTCTTAATAGTTTGATAATAGGAAAACTATTACGTATACTCATAAAGTATATACAAATGGTGTTTATGATCACTATAGTCATAATCAGAAGGTCTTGATGATGTGATAATGGTTGTAAAACACACAATAAGCATAATGGTTTTTGAATAACAGTAGTAGCAATGATTATGATTAAATCAGAACTGATTGTATAGAAATAATTATGAAATACATGATAATGCAGATGGTGATTGTTGCAGTAACAGTGATAATAACAAAAAAAAAGATATTGACAGCATAATTGGAATTGTGATATTACTATCGCCGATGTGATGATGAGGATGTGATGCTGTCATTGACCATGATGTTGCTGATGCTGATGGTATTCTCTGTGCACAGGAGAGACCAAGACGACGGCCGCCGCCCCAGACAGCGTGTGCTGCTGCCACCTCCAGCACCTCCACGGGGGGTCCTCCTCCCCCACCTGCTCCCCCTCCCCCTCCTCCCCCCTCTGGGGGTCCTCCCCCTCCTCCTCCCCCTCCTCCACCATCTGGTGGACCGCCTCCACCCCCTCCTCCTCCCCCTCCTCCCCCACCACCACCTCCTCCCCCACCCCCACCCCCCATGTAAGGGGGTGGGAGGGGAGGGGAGTGGAGGATTGAGAGGAAGAGTAATCCTCCATTGTGCAACCTATGCATTCCTTGACCCAGGTGAAATCAGGAAATGTGGGTAATACTCTGAATGTTTGCCAGTTCAGTCATTGACTCAGCTACAGTCGTCACAGACAGGTCTTAGCATCAAGTGGATGTGGCGCTTTGACATTGTGCAAAATTTTGGAATTCTTGTTAGGGATCCAGATGCGAATTAACAAACTGTACTTTATTCATTGACTTATTCATCAGAGTTGTTAATCAGGGGTCTAGATGTGATGTAACAAACTGTACTTTAAGAATTGATTTACTTACTGAGAGTTGTTTAATAGAGTGTGAGTGGACGATATGACAGTCCTCATATGGCACTTTGTGATCGGCTTTGCTATTAGAAACATGAATTGAACTTGCTTATATAGTACATATCCTCAGTTAGAGATCAGGTTCTAAGTGCTATACATGCTCTCTTTTACGCAGCAGACTAGCTACCTGAGAATAGCATACTGAAGAGCAGCCTGCTGGCACTACATTCAGGTGTTTGGCATGTCATTCAGTGGAATATTAGTCACTCAATGTTTCACTCATTCTTTCCCTTTTTCACAGAAGATGCATTTTATGTGCATACAAGTCATCCATACCAACAGCCGAACTGGCCTTCTTCACTTCCAAAAGCATCCATGCCAACGACCAAGCAGGCCTTGTCTTCATGAAGTTGGTGATGAGATTTTACATGTGTGCAAGATATCATCCATGTATTCACACACTGAATGTGTATAATCTCCGTCAAAGGACTTCTTGTTCATGAAGTGGTGTGATGAGGTTTTACATGTGCGCAGATATTATCCATGTATTCACACACTGAATGTATATAATCTCGGTCAAAGGACTTCTAGGGAAATGGAGTCAGAAACAACGTTAACTCCAAGGAAAAATATCCCCCTGTGTTAAAAATGTGAAGCCGCAACCCAAGGATCAACAGGATCATGAATCCAGTGCTGTATTCGGCCCCCATATGCTTGCAATGTATTGGTTTTTGTTTGCTTTTTTTTTTTTTTTTTTAAATCTAAGTATGTGTAAGGATCATACAGCGTATTATACATGTAAAGATTGTGCATTGTGTTATGTGCAAAACTCTGGCAATAGATTACTGCTTTCTTTCACTCGACAGAGAAATTCAAATCTGTAAATTGCAGCCAGATAGTGTCTCTGAGTATTAGAGATTCATTATTTATTATGCTGCTGGTAGCGTACTCTGCAGTGGCAGCATAATGTTAATATGGTTGTAAGTTGTGTGAAGGCTCAGAATTTGGTGAACGAACATGTTTGTGTATAAACATACTCACACACAACACACACACGCACGCACACACATGCACAAACACATACTTACACACACAGAATACACAACACACTCACACACACACACTGTCACACACACACACACACATGCATGCATGCATGCACACACACACACACACACACACACACACACACACACACACACACTCGCACACACACACTGTCACACACACACACACACACATGCATGCATGCACACAGACACACACACACACACACACACACACACACACACACACACACACACACACACACACACACACACACACACTGTCACACACACACACACACACATGCATGCATGCACACACACACACACACACACACACACACACACACACACACACTGGCATCCCCTCTCCCACTCTCCCTTGATACTATTCCCCCCCCCCCCCCCCCCCCCCCCACCCTCTCCCTGCCCCCCATATTTCACTCTGCTGAGCATGACGTGTCGCTCATATTGGCAGTCAGTGCGTGGACTGAATGGAGACCCGATTGTCACGTGAATGGAGACATGACTGTTAACAAGTGATGTGTGAATTGTAGATGAGGTGCTACATTCCAGCAAGGTTTTTTTTTGTGATGAGGTGTATGATCGAGTCGTGGGAGGGGGAGAGGGGTGGGGGAAGGGGGGGGGGGGGGGTAGTATGTGAATACAGTTGTCCATAAAGTAACAGTATGTGTAGATGTGAAATGGTGATGTGAGGAAGTGCAGAACTGACACGAAGGTTGGGAAGTTTCGGCAGTTGGGAGGTAGGCATATTGCTACCTGAAATTAGACCTAGTCTAAAGCTGCGAGTGAGTAGTGCATTTTCTTTTGTTGGGAGGCTAGGTCTAACTTCAGGTAGCAATAGGACGTGAAGTTAGTGATGTCTCCAGGTGAACTCTCAACAGCAGATTGTCCCATGACCAGCCTCCCTGACTGATTTTAATTCTGAGATGAAGATTCCAGTCAGAGAATGTGAGCTGTCTATATCATTGCATAAGTATTATTTCATATCTGTTCTGCGTTTATGTGTTCCATAAAAACACAATCGTTGATGTGTTCCATAAAAACACAGGATAAAAATGTTAGCAGTGTACTCTTACTGCAGATTTATGGGTTTTTCTTTTTAATTTGTTGTCTGTACTTGTTTCTTTGAAAGAAGACGGGATCAGGATTTGAGCTACATTGGAGTGATTTTATGATACATTCTTCTGCAGGCAGGTACTGATTTTGTATTCTGAAGGAAAAGCAGTCGCGGTTCTGTGCTTGAGAATAATCAGTCTTGAAATACGCTGAATATCAGTCGATTTTTTTTTTCAGAGGAGAATAGGGGGTGTGAGCTGATTTGTTTTGCATGCTGTTTCTATAGCAAACAACTCCTAGGGCAGTTATAAGGTTTGCATGGTGTTGTGATTCCATTTGCATGGCATGGAACGTTGAAAATATGAACAATTAAAACTATGTCCATTTATGTGTGGGTTTGCTCTGGTTGGTGTTGTTTTATTTTTTTTCTTTTTTTCTCCCCATAAACTCTTTATCCTAGGGTCTCAATTCTCTCAGTTTCTGTCTGTCTGTCTGTCTGTCTCTCTCACACCCACGCCCATTCACTCTGTCTTTCTCTCTGTCTCCAACTCTCTTTGTCTCTGTCTCTCTCACTCTGATTCTAAGTCTCTGTTTCCGTAACTCTCTATAAACACCACCCCCCTACTCTGTGTGTGTATTTCTCTCTTTCTGTCCGTGATGCTCTCTTTCTTTTGTTTTTTTTCCCCAATTTCTCCGTCTCTTTCCCTTTCTCTATACCCGTGTCTCTCTCTCTCTCTGTTCTGTCTGTCTCTTTCTCTCTTGCACGTGCACTCGTGCCGATCCTCTCTCAGTCTTTCCCCGCCTTCAACTCTCTCCCTCCCTCCCACACACAACTCTCCCCTTCCTCCCTCTCTGTCTGTCTCACACACATACATGAGGCGCTCTGTGAGTGGACTTAGAACAAAGTGAACGATCTACATCACACCACTGACTCGTTACAGAAAATGTGATGATTCCGAGAGCAAGTATGAACAGAACAACATGATTTTCTACGGTATGCGGAAAAGGAAGGGAGAAAACACACAGGATAGTGTGAGGACATAGTCCAGGACCTGATCACTAACTGATATTAAACATTGCATTGAATTTGATCGAATTCATCAATTGAGTTCGAGTACTGCGTGTTCGATTATTGTACAGTGGTCGTTTTTACATTTAGAAAGGTATTGGCTATATCTATTAATCAATCTATACAGAGAGAGAGATATATATGTATACATGGGATATACATACACACATATATATATATAATATTACATAATGCTGAACAATTAAGTAGTGGGGGAAAAACAAGTGCAGGTTAACAATTCTTCCATCATTATAAGCAATGACTTCGCAAAGATTTGAAATCGAGAGAGAAAAAAAAATTGAAAATGAAGTAAATGAGAAAATGTCTATCATAAATATGAAAACCCTTCGCTAGTTACATGAGGAAATTATCGCAATCTCTCTCGAAAGCAGATCTATTTGTATCGCTTGTTCCGAGGCCATATTTGTATCGACTGTTTCGAGCTCATATTTGTATCGCCTGTTCCAAGGCTTTATTTGTATTGCCTGTTCCGATTTGTATCGCCTGTTCCAAGGCTTTATTTGTATTGCCTGTTCCGAAACCTTATCGTCCGCTGGATCGGACTTGTCAGGGAGACGCGGGTGACTGTATCCTTATCGTCCGCTGGATCGGACTTGTCAGGGAGACGCGGGTGACTGTATCTTTGTGTTCTTGGCGTTAAATAGAGACACACCACAGTCCATAATTCTGTGGTGTTCCGACCGCCAAGGGTTCGAAAAAGAATCCAGCAGCACCCCTAAAGCAGCCAGCGAAAGGTGGTAGAATTAAACAAAACGAAAGTGTGGAGAGGAAAAAAGTTGTTGAAAACTGAAAACATTACGCAGACAGTATAAAATGTAAGGGACAAATCTTTGAGCCTATGCTTGAGGATCCATTTAAGGATGCAAGGGAGATCAAAAGATATGGAACAGTCTGAGTGGTCAGCTCTGCTGTTCAATAACCCAAGCATTGTCAGTGGCTAAGAATTGTGCAGAACAACCTTTCCTCGGATCTCCTAAGAGATGCAATCACCCACTGATTGACCAAACAATAAAATGCTGAACAATTAACTTTTATTAAGTAGTGGGGGAAAACAAGTACAGGTTAACAATTCTTCCATCATTACATTAATGACTTGGCAAAGATTTGAAATTGAGAGGGGAAAAAAAAATGAAGATGAAGTAAATGGGAAAAAAAAAAAAAATATATATATATATATATATGTGTTTGTGTGTGTGTATGTTATTTTGAAAGCCTAGCAAAATGTGAATGGAACAAGTGTGTGTGTTTGAGAGGACGTCTTTGCGAGGGTGGGGGTGGGGGTGGGGGGTGACACAGGGCAGGCCCCAACGTGAATGAAGAAAGCCAGATCCGAGGGCAAGCAGGTTCGCATGGTTTACGACCATCTGTTTATTGATGGGTAAAAGTACGATGTTGGAGCGAGAAATGAAACAGGGATCTGGCTGGTCCGATATTCAAATCAATGTTTCAGAGGCGGACTTTAAGACGGGTGCAGAGAGAACACTGTCTCTGAAATCTGCCTCGGTAAATTGACTCGGCCACCTGGTGTCTCATATATATAATAATTATGTACGTAGGGGTTTTGAACAAAATCTGTTCGTCCGGCCGAATGTGAAGAAGACGGTGGGCCATGCTTACTGTGATTTTCCAGTATTTTTCATGCTGCCTTTACTTGTCTGAAAAAAGCATAGGGAAATCTGCCTTTGAAGAAAATGAAAGAAACTGCTTCAGCTTTTATACATAAATCCTTGCTTTTTGTTACTGGTGTAAAACCATTTTCTAATGACACCCCGTTGTCTCGATTCTGATGTGTTTCCTGAATTTTTGATATTTTAAAACTGGTTTGTGCGTGCGTGCGGGCGGGCGGGCGGGCGGGCGTGCTTGCGTGCGTGTGCGCGCGCGCGCGCGCATGCGTGTGTGCTTGCGTGTGTGGGTTCTCCAACCTCCAATTTTCCCACTTTTTTCTTCTTTTTTACATTTTTTTATCTTTTTTTTTTCATACGTGGGGCCTCCATCCTCGTATTTTTTCCCCACTGCCTTTTTTTTTTTTTTTTTTTTTTTTTTTTTTTTTTTTTTTTTTTTTTTTTTTTTTTTTTTTCTAAATGAAGACTAACTCATGCTGACCATGCAATGTCTGTGTGTTATTTACAGATGGACAGTCGCTTGTCGACTTTACTGTTTCAACGTTTAATGCAAAGCGTCTGGGTTTACTCGTGTACTAATGTATGGTGCGCTTACACCTTCATTCTGCTCTGTTTACGACACACAGTGAACACATTAATGCATCCCCCTTCCGCCCCCCCTCCCCTCCCCCCCCCCCCCCCCCCCCCCCCCCCCCCCCCCCCCCCCCCCCCGCCCCCCCCCCGCCGCATCCCAAACTGGAAAAAAAAAACGAAGAAAAAAAAACTGCACACATATCCCTCTCCCTCACTTTTTAAACGACTACTGCGAATCTTGTATCAATCACGAAAGGAAATCTAGAAAATGATACTATCAAACTGATTGATAACATAAACAACAAGGAAAGAATTTGTGCAACAAGGTGCTCGCACACACTTAAGCGTGTGCGCAAGTGTGTGTGTGTGTGTGTGTGTGTGTGTGTGTGTGTGTGCAGTTCACCAAATAAGGGAAGAGATCTGGTGAATTTTTTTTTTTTCGTTTAGGAATAAACTTACTTGGTCTTTTATTCTTAAAAAAGTACACACATACATGCACGCACACACGTACACACACACGCGCGCGCGCGCGCGCGCGAGCACGTACACACACACACACACACACACACACACACACACACACACACACACACACACACACACACACACACTCCTAGATATATTTGTTTATGGTAAAACTTTGTTCAACATGCGCACTGCCTTGAATTAGACCATTAAATGGAGCATGTAACGGCAACTTCAAGACTGCCATACAAACTCGACTGAAACTGGAAACAGTGTGAATGAACAACATTTTATTTCGTCTAATGATTTGAGAACTGTTTATGCGACTTGTGGAAACTGCATATTTTGGACCGGTTTGCACGTGACCATTTTCCTGTTGAATATTCGATTGCTTTTTGTCATGATAATGTATGTAAAATTAGAGATAATAATGCTACACAGAAATATTTGTGTGGAGTGATGAATACAGTAACAGATTTTACAGGAGTGTATGTGGGTCAGATGCAAAGGTAGATGACAAAGAGCATGGAACCGGATGACATGAACGGCGATGCCGCGTTGGATATATATGTAAACGACTGCATTCCGGAATGTGCTGCACCTATGGAAAAGACGTCCGGGAGATCATGGCTTACAGGCGGGGTTGGTCGACGAGGAATGCAAAACCAGCAGAACACAACGTCGTGGATTACTGAGAGCATTTCGTACGTCATCAATGCAGTGTGTGAGAAGAAGAAGAAGAAGAAGAAGATGATGATGATGATGATACAGGCACAAAGGTGAACAATGATAACAGAGATAGGTGTATAAATGGTGTCGGAGAATCTTTAAAAAAAGTTTTTGAAAATTGATGCTATAGTAGAATAAATCTGTTGAAACTGACAAAGAAAATTCAATAAGAATTCGCTAGACGCGTTACTGGCTTCCATTGATGTCCAAAAAGTGTTTTGGGACATGTCTGTCTGACATTTATTGTTTTGAAAGA
>JADBJO010000006.1:942500-952500 GCA_016801955.1 Conus betulinus | reverse complement strand
GTCAGGAAATCTGAGCTACAAACACCTGCAGTGTTGGTCAGGAAATCTGAGCTACACTCTCATAGACGAAGACGAGGTTAATCTAGTGTCTGATTCAGCTCCTTTTTCTTCATCTTCCAGATACACAAGACGAGTGTTGTCTTCAAGCGCAGCACCTCAAACGGGAAATCTTTTCTGATTAAGTCTAGACATTATTTTTCTCCCTTATGCATAAAAGTAGTTGTATTCTCTATAAGGAGGAAGACCTGTCGGAATTTGTACTCTCTAACACCTGAATCATCGGCAAAGATGTGAATGGAGATAAAGACCTGGTCAGTCAAGCATGGAACGATTGTTTAGTTCTGTTTTCTTGCGCCCATCCCCCAGAAGTGATTTTTATACGCACCGAGGTGTTCCTTAACATAGTCCTTGCCACAACATGTTTATAAGACAAACTCGGTTTTAAAGCATATCATCAAACAGCTAATTAAATGGAAAGAAACCTGTATTTACTGGAAGTTGTTTTCTACTGCATACTGTTCTATGTATGAAGCGATCTTTAGATGTAAGCATCATTTGTTTTCTTTTGGAATGAATCACACGCATGAAGATGGTAATCATGACATCCAAAGAAGTCTTAAATAAATGTCAGCGAACCGCCCAGAGAAACGTGGACAAACGAGTCACAAGACAACACACAACGCGTTTCGACCTTTTAGGTCTTCCTCAGGTGAAATAAAGACGGACAAAATAACGAAAATGCACTTAGCTTTGATCGCTTCAGATTGTTTCTGAGTTCAGCGCAAGAAGTTTCTGATTTTCCATGCCATGAAATGTTCGGGAGTAAAGTGACAGGACAGAAAGCTCTAGAAGTATGTACCTGATGAGGACAGACAGTGGTGTGCCACAAAATAGCAGGTGTGACGTCTGTTTCGGCCCACAGTAGCACGCATTGGCCATTAACAGTTCCGTCAGCTCTTTATACCAATCGCACAACGCTACTATGCGTGTTCCAAAACGGGAGGGAAGGGGAAGAGGATCTGGGGAGGGGGAAGAGGATAACGGCTGAATATGATTTGCGAAGACTTTCTTTTTCACCTATAGCTCTTCAGGACAACATTAACTTGTTTGAATGGGAATGCCAGTGGCTCTTTTTCACGTACAAACAGCTCCCATACTTTCTGGAAGTTCGGTGCTAGTAACTTCCTCTTTTCTGTCACTCTCTCTGAATCTGACTTTTATTAAAATTTTTTTTTTTTTTTTTTTTTTTTTTTTTTGCTGTCACCTACAAGGTTTCTGCATTTGTGGACCAGTCTCCGTGTTTTTCGTTCCGGAAAATCGTGTCAACGCATTTCTCTTCTAGCAGTTTTGCAGGTTATTGTAAGCCAGTTTTGTTGTTGTTGTTGTTTCTTTCTTTCTTTTTCTTTGGTTGTTGTTTTTTTCTTCCAGTTTTCTGGCACTTAGGCAGTGAAATTTGCTAACACTTTCCAGAGTGGACACTAGCTGTCCATTCTGCAGTGTGTACATGCCCATATGGCCTCTCTCTCTCTCTCTCTCTCTCTCTCTCTCTCTCTCTTTGTGTGTGTGTGTGTGTGTGTGTGTGTGTGTGTGTGTGTGTGTGTGTGTGTGTGTGTGTGTGTTGCTAAAATGTTATTTTTATATTTTCTTTTGTCCGGAGTGAAAAACTAAGGGGGAGGCCTGGCGCTCGCAGCACGGTGTGATGTGATAAGCCTCAAGATGTCAATAATTAAGCGAACATATCTAACTGCGTGTTGTTGTTGTTTCTTCTTCTTCTTCTTCTTCTTCTTCTTCTTCTTCTTCTTCTTCTTTGAGGATATGGTGTTTTCTCCGAGTGTCTGACTCATTTCTTGCGTGAATTTGATGACAGCTTTGAAAAAGCTGTGTTCGATCGACTGGGCTGTAATGATTCAAAGCTAAGCCCAAGCTAGTTTGAATCAAAGATGGAGTGGATTTGAATGCAAAAAAGATGAATCAGAAGGGAGATTGTTTATACTTCGCTTCATATTATATTGCTTGAAGGAAGCTTCTTTTCTGATGACTCTCTGCTGCCACGCTCTCCACGAGTTTCTTTTCTACATCTTTGTCGTGTGTGTGTGTGTGTGTGTGTGTGTGTGTGTGTGTGTGTGTGTGGTGTGTGTGTGTGTGTGAGAGAGAGAGAGAGAGAGAGAGAGAGAGAGAGAGAGAGAGAGAGAGAGAGAGAGAGAGAGACCTTCTTAAGTCCCAGAATGAGAGTACAAAAGTGAGTCCTAGTTGATGTTTTCATAAGTCGTGGTCACCATGTCATTGAATCTAATAATTATGAAATGGTGGCTTTAGCATGATTAATGACAACATTTGTCAGAGTTTCTGCAGGGTCAGAACTTTGCGGAACCTCATATTCTGCACAGCAGGCCTTCAGAGAAAAAGCACCCTCATGCCAATGTTTCGGCCCTAAAAGTCTGACAGTCTATGGGGAGGGAGGAGGGAGAGAGGGGAAGGGATGGATGGACCGGATTCAGGTCATGGTTCCTGAATGCCCTTCTGCTGTTGCCTTTTTTGTGTTTGTGTTTGTGTGGTTTTTTTTTTTTTTTCATTCTTCTTCTTCTTCTTTTTCCTCCCTTCTTCTCTCTTTTTGTTGATGATGTTTGTTGCTGGCGGGATTTGAATTTGCAATTCCTGGATGATCGCGGGCCTCGAAGCCATGTCCCTTTGTGGCGGATGTCTTCGCCACGTAGCAACTGGACACCTGTGAAGTTGGGAAGTTTAAGCTCTGTGAAGGCTGCATTTGTTCTATCTCGACCAGATCCAGTCGGATTTTTTTTCCACCAGTCCCTGCCCTTGCCCTCAGGACCCTGATCCTCTCCGTACCAGAAACGGAGATCACAGGCAGATGAGCGTACAGCGTCCCTTGTGTGGAACTGGAGACCTCCTCATTATAATCACTCCCAACAGGCTGAAATCGGGGCTCTAATTTTTCAGCTTGCCACGCGACAGCGGATTTTTGGCTGCAGGCCGGACGGAGAGGAGCATGCATGCCTCCGACCAGGGAGACCGACTTGTCAAAAGCTGCCTTGGAAAAACATGGCAGCTCTCTCTGACAAGACTCCGTCGCTGTAGACAGTTTTTTTTTTTTTTTTTTCAAACGTGGAGAATATAACACGTAAGACAAAGGCTGTGTGCCAAGTACCGGCTTCTCTGGTCCAAAACAGCGAGGGGGGAGGGGGTCTTTTTTTAGTTCTGACCTTCTGGAAGAGATGGATGCGATGAATATCTTGGCATAACCATTATTTGTGTGGCTTGCAAAAGTCGTCGCAATGTATGGTGTCAAATGCCTTCGTCAGATCAGCAAACATCATGTAGACTTCTTGGTTCTGCTCTTGAGGATTTCTGTTGCCATTGTCGGATCGTAAATACCACGTCACTCATGCCTCACCCTGCTCAAAACCCACGCCAGGACTCGGGTACAATGGTTTCAGCGATTATACTGTTCAGGATGACGCTGGCGAACTGTTTCCCTCTAATACATATGGAGGATATACCACAAGATGTATAATTACTCTTCGTTTTGTAGACATGCACATTGGAGAGATCCTTGAAGTCTTTCGGCACCTCGCCATTCTCCAAGATAATCTGGAACAAGAACGTCAGATTCTCCGACAGAACTTCCTCTCGATTCTAGTGAGTATCTCCTGGAATGCCATCAATTCTAGGTGCCTTGCCAGCTGTTGTCTACTTCAGCGGTTTTTCAGTCTGGGCACTGGAGAGTGGGCCTTCCGGTGATTCCTTCGCTGATGGTTGTGACAATGCTGCAGCTGCCTCTTCTAATATGGACGGCTCTCTGTTCAAGGATCCAGCGTGCCAGTATGTCAGTCCTGTCAGCAGTGTGGATGGTCAGAAGAATGAATAGGAGTTGAACCAGATGTCTTAGACAGGTTGTAGGGAGGCTACTGTGCACCGTGTTTCATATTTTCAGTATTGGTCGCTGCTTGTATGTCTTCGACGACTTTGTTTCCCACCATTAGTTCCTCATCTGCCTGAAATTCTCCTGTCGGAAATGTCATGCTTGCTATCCATTATTTTTCTTTTTCTCGTGGGTCTTGTCACTAAGATGGCCTCCACGAGCGTTGTGTACCAATGAATGTTTCTGTTGATCACTTCATCATTTTCATGGAACCATTCTGTCTGTCGTTCCATTGCACATAGCCCAAGGCATCTGCAGCGACACTGTCAGTGGACATCCTGTGGGACACGGTAGGACAGTAACGGCTGCCCAACCGCCTGGGGCATGTGATCATCTGTACTGGGCATGTGGCGAATGCTGCGATCTGCCCGCTGAGAGAAAGGCCATATTTTTTAAACATCTGCTGCGGAGAAATAAAATTTCTGCGTTATTTTGCCGATAGATAATAATTATTGCGACAACCGGAGATTTTGTTCCGTGAAACTATCATTTTGATATGCTGTTTATGACATCGATATAATCATATTCGTGCTAAGTGAGTGGCTGAGTCAGAAGCTACTGGACAATCAGAATGGAGCACACTCGTTGTCTAGATCTGTCCATCCGCCTCAAAATGCCAGACTTGTCTTTTCCTATATCTTCATTATTTAGTAGCTTACCGATGTACAACTATCACCGAGTGAGGGGCAAGTGGTTTTGCATGGTGGCAGGTAAAAATGATGTCTGCCCCCCCCCCCCCCCCCCCCCCCCCCTCGACCAAGCAGGTCAGGAAAATAGAGATGTCCTTCCATGAGGGATCTCTGTTTCTCTTCTGCGTCGTCCTCCACAAGTTCACCAAGCGACAGCGACACTTTTCTCGCTGGTGCATCCACATGCCATGTTCAGCTCCTTCAAGGTCTTGTCTCGGGCTCTTTCTCTGAGTTAGTGTCATTTTCATCCAAAATTGACATGGGCTGATCAGCAGTCCGCTCTCCTCTTATTGCGTGTGATATGCGTCTCTCTGTCTCTCACTGTGTCTTTCTGTCTCTCTGTGTGTGTCTCTGTGTGTGTGTGTCTCTCTCTCTCTCTGTGTCTCTCTGTCTGTCTGTCTGTCTATGTCTCCTCTCCCTGTCTGTCTGTCTGTCTGTCTCTCTCTCTCTCTCTCTCTCTCTCTCTCTGGCTGGCGGCAATGTAACTCTACAGTAGAAAGAAACTCGTGGAGAGCGTGGCAGCAGAGAGTCCTCAGAAGAGAAGCTCCCTTCAAGCAAGTGTTTTCGGCCCTTATCTCCTGACACTCTAAGGGGGTTGGGCCACACCCGGTTCATGACTCCGGATGTCCCTCTACTGTCCCCCCCCCCCCCCCCCCCCCTCCCTTTTTTTTTTTTTGACACGTGTCATTGCCTAAAGCGAGGATGCATTCATGCATTATCGACCCTGGCGGTTAGTTGGAAGAGGCTGTTGGCCGGAGAGTTCCCGTGATGCACGTAATCATGTCTGTTTTCTAGATCAAGAATAATCATAAGCAGGCCAGAGGGTGGCAGAAGAAGTGAGGGGAATACTGAGAGAGACGGGCGTGAAGGTGGGGGGGGGGGGGGGGGGGGGGGGGGGGGGGTATAGACAAGTAAAAAAAAAAAAACCATGCTGGAGGGTAAAACGAGCAACGTTTTTTTTTTTTTTTTCCGCCAGAGGAGAGGGACGAAAAACAATGTCATTATTCGCAAAAATGAAAACAGAATAAGATAAAAAATGAGATAAAATAAAATAAGATACATGAAATCAAGTACAGTAAAATAAATTCCAATCAATTAGTTGATTAATTATTATTATTATTATTATTTATTTATTTTTTTTTTTTTTTGGGGGGGAAGGGGGGGGGGAGATCTATGTTTCCATTGACCGTTCACGAGTGTGTGTGAGTGTGTGTGTGTGTGTGTGTGTGTGTGTGTGTGTGTGTGTGTGTGTGTGTGTGTGTGTGTGTGACTGTGTGTAAGCCTATATTATTGAGAGCGTCACCCGGCTGTGTATATGATGAAGAGCAAAACTAAGCAGTATGAATACTATTATCATCGAATCTACATCTAGTTTGTCACGCGCATCGGCAAAAATAACAATATTTTAAAGATCGTTAGCATTTGCAGTGTCGTCTTGAAGGCTTTTTAAACATTCATTAATTTTTGTGTATTAAACAAAAAGATATTGCATGATTGATTTACACTGGCTTAGTCTTTTTCTTCTCTCTTTTAATTTTTTCGTCATTGAAATATACATTGAAACCAAATACGATGAAGAAAATATATGTAGAAGAGACACATGAAGAATATGCATAAATATATACTATGGATCAATATCTGTTTATCCATCGATCTAATTCTCTCTCTCTCTCTCTCTCTCTCTCTCTCTCTCTCTCTCTCTCTCTCTCACACACACCCCACACACACACACACACACACACACACACACACACACACACACACACACACACACACACACACACACACAACACACACACACACTGCTGCTGCTCAGTCTTGAACATTGAATTAACTCTTCTAATAAAACCAGATTTATCTGGTTAACATGACTGCATCTTGCATTCAAAATCGTGAAATTCAGCTGAGACTATAAGAAAATCCGAGATGTTGACTAGTCTTGACTTCTGAAATAGTTAATTTCGTTGGATTGCTTTGTGTGAATTTTATCATAATCCGATAAAAAATTATCAGTCTTGATTTCTGACTTAAAGAAATAGTTGTTATAAATTGTGTGAATCATTATTATATTCCTAGATACCTATCAGTCTTGATTTATGTCATGTTTAGGTTTCTTGTTTTAGTTCGCATGGATCATGACCTCAACCTTTGATGATTGCCACTCTTGATTTCTGACAAGTCTTCATCATATTGTGTAACAATTACCAGTCATGATTTCAGACATGTAGTTTGTGTGAATCGTCATTGAATCATGTAATTACTATTAGTCTTGATTTCTGACATGTAAGTTGTGTGAATCGTCATACTCCGTGATAACTAGGCTACCAGTCTATGTTGCTGACATATGATTTCATTCCTTCGCTTAAACAAGGCATGAAAATTCCTACACTTGGACTCGAGATTATCACATTTAGATCGTTTGCTAGTTTCTATGAGTTTTGATAAGTGCTGTAGCTCAATCGTCATTATCTCATGTTTATCAATACATGATACTGATGAAGCTTTTGAATTTCGGCCTTAAACTGTCTTAGATATCTAAAACAAATACGCCCCATTCAAAACTTGGTTAACAGCCGGATTTTAAAAAGCAATGCAATTAAGAGACAGTCATCGTAAATAAAGAATTTGAAGAGTTCAAGGATTAACGAATAAATTGCTTTATTGTTGCGATGTTAAAAAAGGCATATTCCAGAAACTTACTCCGTGACGGCTCTAAAAGTAACCCAGAATCGGTTTGGAAGGCCATAAAAATTCTTTCTTATACTTAGTTATACATATCCAGACAAAAATATATGCAGTTCTGCTTGATATTTCTTATGATGATATAAATCATCATTTTTTTTTTTTTTTTTTTTTTTTTTTTTTTTTTTGTAAGGTTGCCGATCAAATAGTTAAGAAAGATAGATCCGAAACGAATGACTTAAAACTTCTGATTTCTGAGCCTAAAACTATCACGTCAGAATTAATCATTCCTCCAGTGACTATTGAGGATGTTTGTTTTCATTTTGTACTTATGAAACAGACAGGTACTCGTGGTCTTGACTATTTGGATGGAAATCTGCTAAAACTGAGAGCTCCTGTCAATAGGACTCATCGACGTATTTACAGAATCTTGGCATTGATATAAGTTATTCTCCCAACACTCTCAAGCAAGCCAAAGTAATACCACTTTAAAATCGATCCTTCAAATTATAGACCAATTTCACTTTTATCTATTCTCTCTCAGCTACTAGGGAAGCATATAAAGCATATTAATGAATAACTTGTGTTCGACGTTTTAAGATATGACCTGTTCCATCCTAACCAATCTGATTTAGAGCCAGCATTGACAAATCTTGTACATTAATGGGTAGCAAACATACTTTTAATTTTAATTCACTGGCGTTCACTTTATTAATTTCGTGAAAAACATTTGGTGTTGTTGATCACAAATTACTTCTGAAAAAAAAATGACTGTCTATAAAATTTCCAATATAGTCTTTTCTTTCATAAGTTAGCTTCTTACTATTCGTCAACAGTATGTTTTTCTGAGCAACAAACAGTCCACGTTTTGCACCAAAAACATTTCGTGTGCCCAAAGGATCAGTACCCGGACCTCTTCTTCTCCTTCTTCTTCTTCTCCTTCTTCTTCTTCTTTTATTTTAAAGATTGTTTTCAGTCTATGTTAATAACTTCCTCCTTCATATCAAAGGCTTATGTGAACTCGTCAGATGCTAGGCCTACATCTATCCGCTCTGACCGTCGTGACCTAGATAAGATAATATAAGATAATGTTGCTTACAGCCCAGCGGACCGCAAAGGGCCACATCAGGGCTGTCACCACGTTAAAATCAACTCACAAGTCATTCATTCACACAATTCTTTAAAATACATCCAAAGATCCATCCGAAAGTTTGTTAAAATCTTTCCACTGTAAAGTCGTGACCTAAATGAACTATCCATTAAATCACAACAGAATGCGATCAGTTAGTGAACTGGTCAGAACTTAGTCACATGTCTCTGATTAAACAGGAAACAAAGTGTGACGTAATAACTTCGCGTCAAAAAAGACAAGATGTCACTGTAGTTATTTCCTCTGTAGACATCCGTGACCAGCGGCTTGAAGAAGTCAGCACTCGTAAAGTTTTGGGGATCACCTTGAACAGCAATCTGTCTTGGTCATCTCGTATAACTGGTTTAAGTAAACATGTATTTCAGTATTTTATCTTTCACCAACTAAAAATCTTCTCCACATAAAAAACAACCTTTACCACGTTTATTTCCAGTCATCTATCGATTACACTTCAACTTTTTAGTATTAATGTAGTGTTAATACGATTAAACTTTATGTATAGTCCATGAGCGAGCTGTGAAAGCTGTTCTTATAGAATTGGGGTTTTTTTTTGAGACCACAGGACTTTATCAAACTAAATGTTATACCTTTAAATTCAAAACTTCAGTAGAATAAAGCAATAATGAAAATGGAATAATGAACGGCTTTGCACATTTGATATCAACTGCAAATTTTTTCCATTAAATCGGCCAAAATACACCAACAACAAACCAATTCGAACTGATTTATTCAAAACGAGTCTGTTTTATTCAAGTTGAAGGTTTTGGAACTCTTTACCGGTAAAAATATTAAACAAACCAAAAAAAAAAATAGCATCGGTTCTTTTAAGGCAGCATACAAGAATCATTATTTCAAACCATAAAACATAATACATCGACAACATGTACATGTGTATTTTATCTTTATCAAGCAACGTTAGTTTATTGTCCTACAAGGCCTATAGTGTGTGCATGTGCGCGCGCGCGCGCGCGCGCGCGCGTGTGTGTATGTGTGTGTGTGTGTGTGTGTGTGTGTGTGTGTGTGTGTGTGTGTGTGTGTGTGTGTGTGTGTGTGTGTGTGTACTATTTTGCTTCCATCTTTTTTTTAAGTTATGACTTATGTCCTTTGTTTTTGATTTGTGCTACAACTGCTGTGTGCCATCCTCTCTTCACCTCCCCCCCCCCCCCCCCCCCCCCCCCCCCGCCCCATTTCTCCCTCTGCCCCACCCTGTGTTCACATGTTTTTCATTGCTACTCGTTTGTCAGTGGTGTTGACAGCAGTCTGTTTGTGTTTACTTGTGTAAGATCTTGTTATTTGTTTGTTCCTCGTACATGTATTTATTTGATTTGTCTTTTTTCCCTTTTGATACTGGGCTGAGTAGAAAAAAAAAGCATTCATGTTTACTTATCTCATTACACCGGTAAATGAAATATCGTTTAGCTTCGTTTCATTTCTCTCTCTGCCTCTATTTCGCTCTCTCTTTATCTCTGTCTCTCTGTTGTTGCTTCTCTGTCTGTCTGTTTCTGCCCCCTGTCTGTCTCGTCTGTCTGTCTCTCTCTC
>JADBJO010000006.1:932500-935000 GCA_016801955.1 Conus betulinus | reverse complement strand
TTCTGAATGGTTTGATATAATTATGGAGAACTGAAAAGATTTCTCGGCCGAATGTATGCTGCTGTTCAATATATGAAACACTGGTTGAGATTTATCCCTGTAGATGAGCAGGTATTACCTGTTAAAGCAGATTGATGACTGTTGTTATTGGATGAAAGAGGAGAGGAAAGCCAATCCGGTAACGAAAGGTTAAGATGCTTCATATTGAAACGAATGCTCCTATATTTGCGAATTGAAGATATTGAATGCATTCAATCACTTCTTAAGGCTTTTAGACGACAGATTATTGGTATAGGTGACAGCACTGGGATTAGCACGTAAAATTTACAGGTGACTGTCTTAGTTTTAACAGAACAGGTAAGACAGTCTACGTGTCAGACAGTATATTATAACAAACACCAACAGGCTTGTGAGATGTACATCTATCAAATTTAGATTGGCCGTGCTGGTTCCGGCGGAACGTAGTTTTAAATACTGCGGCCAGAGGGAAATGATACGTCCATAGTGCAAAGAAGCAGTTGAAAATGAAGTGGTTCCAGTGATTTACTAGTACAGCGTTTAACTATGACCAGAAAAACATGTTTTCCTTAGCATCACTCTTGTCATAAAAATACGACAAGGAAAGTTCGTTTACCCCTTAAAAGTACCTAAAAGACGCCAGAGTACCGTAACTGTCAGTACATTAGGAATCGGTGTGGTGAGTAATTTCATACCTGTGATGTATATGAATCAATTTTCCCGTTATTCCATGTTACTCGGTGCATTTTAATTGTTCGTGTAATACATCCCCCGTGAACTGTGTTGATATAATTAACTGGTAATTGCCTTACACTCCCTAAACAGCCTTACACATCCCTCTCAAACAGGGCAATGACATCCCATTTCAATAAAAATCTCATCCCTTTCATCACCCTGTCTGTCTCCTGTCTGTCTGTCTGTCTGTCTGTCTGTCTGTCTCTCTCTCTCTCTCTCCCCTCTCTCTCTCTCCCCCCCCCCCCCCCCCCCCCCCCCCCCCTCCCCCCACCCCTCTCCTCCTCATTCTCCTCCTTATCGTCCTGTCTTGCTTTCTGTCTCTTTTTGTCCCCCTCTCTCTTTCTCTCTTTTCATTCCGTTCCTGGTCCACTTCTCCACCCCCCCCCCCCCCTCCTCCTCCCTCTTCTCTCTTCATCGTCCCATTTCCACCCTCTCTTCCGCCTATATTTCTTTTATGCGTCATCTTTCTTTTCCCTCTTCACTTCTGAAAAAATAAATTGAACCGCGGTATTTGTGACATTATCGGTTTGCGAGAACCCTCCCCCCCCCCCCCCCCCCCCCCCCCCCTTTTTTTTTTTTTTTTTAAAACATAGAAGAACATTGCAGTGAGAGATAAACTGGGGAGTTTTTTCGCACATCCAGAAGTAAAGAGAAAATCATCCTGGTGTCCAGGCATTTTAATGACGATATATTAAACGGTAATGGCGGAGGGATGCACATAATATGAGATGATATAAAGATGATTATATGAGTAAATCCACATAAAAGACAAAAATTAGTGTGCTTCTGCTAACTGTATGAGATAGAGATTTTATTTTTCGTTATCTGCATTTCAAAGTACAAGATTAGAATTTGACAATACAATTTCATGTAATTCAGTCGCCCTTAACAAGTTATACAATGCGATGTCCGTATTCTTTTCGGTGAAGCAGAAGTCGAAGCATTCAGATTCTCTGTATCTTATGTCTACCAGCTGGATTATGGAGGATCTTTCACGAGTATGAACGAGATCATACAATGGCCGTCTGGATTATTGTTTCGTTAAAAAAAAAAAGAAACGTCATGTCATGCTAACTAACACTTTCTGAGTCTGATTAAAGCTGTCACAGAATTAGAAAGTGGCAAGTTTACAGGACATGCGGGATACTGCGGGATTGATGATAGCTGCCTCAAACTGGACAATTTTGTAAAAGTAAAGACTACGAAAGATTGAGTGGATCCTCCTTCTCCATTAAGTCAGTCAAGAGAGAGACGCTTGGGCGCCGTACCGACGAACCAGTCATCAGGTTTCTTCAGCTCGGTCAGATCTTTGCAGATAGTTTCCCTATACTTTCAGTGTGTTGTCAGTCCATCACTTTTCCTCCCGTCTCCCTCCCTCAGCAGTCTGGAGGATTGTTTTAGCAAGGCCGTTTGATCTTGTCACGTAGCCAAGCTAACGTAGTTTCTTTTCTTTCCGATGTCCGCATATCTTGATACAGCCTGTTGTGTTGCTAGATAGTTTGGTGCACTTGTTTATAGGTAATATGTAAATCGGTGAACATCAGTATTTCAAGCTGTCGATGGCGAAAAAGTGGGACCCGATACTGGCATTTTCACCTGATTTTTTTTCATTGTTATGGGCCTTTCTCATGCCATCTTACGGAATTCAGGACGTCCTTCTTATTTTGATTGATTTATCATCAACGAGGTATTCTTTTCAAAAACAAGTTGACGGTATACTGTAACTCTTCACTACAGTTTTACTACA
>JADBJO010000006.1:920000-930000 GCA_016801955.1 Conus betulinus | reverse complement strand
TCCCTGGCTGGGACTGATCCGTGGAACTCGACTGGTTGTGACAGTCCGTCCATGATATCAAATAGAGTTATACCACCAGCAATTTCACACCACCCCAACGGGACAAAAACAAAATATAGTGGCTTCTCACCAGCCGCCGTTGCGAAGTGGTTAGCGTCGCGGACTCCCGGCTGGGAGGTTGTGGGTTCGAATCCCATTAGAGTCATGTGGGTTTTTCTGCCCCGACCGGCTCCTACCCAGAGTTGAGTTTGCTGCGGACTCAGTTGGGAAGACTGGGACCACACAGTCGAGTTTCATCCACTTAATGGATGCGTTTCTGAGAGTGTTGCTCAAATTTCTTGACCAACACTGCAGGTGCCTGTATCTTTCGGGCCTGGTTGACGCCGGGATATATTATGAAAGGAAGCTCTGTCATGTAGTCTCAGACCGAAATGGAAATCCATAGCATCATCTTAATCATCCTTATTCTCATCGATCAACATAAAAAAAAGTCAAATTCTGTGGCCCTTCATGACCTGCTGTCATGGTGATCTCAGTTTCGATGTCCTCTCCACGCCTGTGACCTTGGTATGGTTCCGTCGGGTTCACCGGTATCGGCGAGTCCATGGAGGGCTGTCGTTGGACGGACGTGGTGGCGCCCTCCGGAGGGAGAGCTCACTCACGCCTGCTCCGCGACTAAGCAATTATTATCGTCAGTAGGGGGCTTAGTGGTGGTGTCCTGCGTATGTTAGATCAGAACAGGCGCCACTGAACACCACCGAAGTGACTCGGCAGCAGTGCAGTGTCTCCTCCGGTGGGTTGCCTCTTGTACGACTTGACATTGACTGCTCCCTGTGGATTGCCGGTGCCGGGGCTGCAGCGGGGCCGACCGGGCTGTGGCTGTGGACGGGGTGTCGAAATGAGCGGCGTGGATGCACTGCCCCTGAGGTGGCGCAGAGGTTTGGGGGAAAAAAAAAAAAAAATATATATATATATATATATATATATATATATATATATATATATATGTGTGTGTGTGTGTGTGTGTGTGTGATGTGTGTGTGTGTGTGTGTGTAAAGTAGCTTCTCACAGCAGCCAGCGACAGGCAGAAAAGTGGAATTAGAAGTGTAAAATTCGTAATGCGGTTGCATAATGGAAGTCAGTCGGTTGCGTCATGGAAGTCGGTTGCATCAAGGCGGTCAGTTCAGGTCGGTTGCATCATGGAAGCGGTTGCGTCAAGGCGGTCAGTTCAGTCGGTTGCATCATGGAAGCTGGTTGTGTCAAGGCGGTCAGTTCAGTCGGTTGCATCATGGAAGTTGGTTGCGTCAAGGCGGTCAGTTCAGTCGGTCATCAGGAAGTTGGTTGCGTCAAGGCGGTCAGTTCAGTCGTGGTGGAAGTTGGTTGCAACAAGGCAGTCAGTCGATTGCATCATGGAGACTAAGATTTAGACCTTCGGTCTGAAGACCTTCACAGCTGGAGATATTCAGAGCACCAAATGACAACGACAGGGTAAGTTTCAGACGTATTTTCTTTTCATAACTATTGACATGAAAATATGGCGGAACATATTCAGAGTCAATAGCTGCCACGGGTGGCTGCAACCTCAACCCCCTTACCCAGTAACTTGGAATGAGTTTGGCTCCAAAGTGCGACGTTCACATGTGATTAAGAACTGGGAAACAAAACGTAATGAAACGATACCCCAATCAAATCAAAATACGCCCACCATATTTTGCACTATGACGTCACATCAGTAAAATAGGGAAATAAAACATAATGAAATGAGATTCCAGTCAAATAAAAAAAATACATTCACCATATTTTACACTGTTAGGAAGTATTTGCTGTTTCCGCAGAACTACAAAATTCCTGTTACTGTTAGATATCGTTTATAGACAAACATGTCATCGATCTCCTATGTGCGATGGGGAAAAATGGAACGAGACTGTCTCACAGGAACTCTAGTCAAGACAAGCATTGCGAAGTTAACCGATCTTCGCGCACTTTACATCAAAGTAGTACAAAACCCAGTCTTCTTTGGTGGTTGCTTCAATTAAATGCCTACTAAAGCTGTTTCAAATTATATGGCTATCTGCTGGCTATAAGGTGGCAGTGAACCGGAAAATTCGTGACGATGGCAGACAGTTTAACATCGCTGAATCCAACACTCCCTACCCTTAAGCTCTTTCGGCGTTCAGACATAAAGCGATAAGCTTTTAGATGTTTAAACTGTCGAGAAAAACTCCCGAAAGCATTATGTGCTCATTGTTATGGCAATCAATGAAAGGCAGATGGCAATGCATGACTGATGAAAATTCAACATCACTGTGATTTTGTATAACAGGAGCATCACTTTGGTTTTATTATTATTAAAAAAAAAACACTTGCAAGTTGATTGGGCTTTGTCACTGTATGTGTGACAAAGTCTTCCTCGTGTAGTGGTTTACCTATGTAGTGCTCTGTGATACTGCAAACTGATGAATCCACGTGTTATAACCACCCGGAATTTTGTATCACCGTTTATTAAAAACAAATATGATAATTTCATGCGATTTGGCAAGTTTATGGGTTACAGCAGCTGACTGATTCACTAGACCCATTTCGTTGATGGTATTTTTTTTCCCCACTAAAATAAGAAAGTTATAATACGCCACAAGAAAGACATAACAAACTTCACGGTCTGGTGCGTGGTGCACGGTCCTTCAATGCATGCATGTGTGTCTAAACATCATGTCAACAAACCAAAGAAAATCCGCTGCTATGAAATGGACGTTTCTGTTTTTCTGGCGAATAAAGCACATGCACAAAAAAAGGGATCAAAATGGAGTCATCATATTGTGCTGTGATTCTTTGATGTATAACCAACCAAGAACGCAAAGAAACACTCCCAAAATAAATCATTGTGAAACTTTTTTTTTTTTTTTTTTCTGTTTCTTTTTTTTTTCTTTCTTTCTTTCTTCCTTTCTTTTTTTCTTCTTTTTTTTTTCCTGTCTTATTTGACTGCCACTTCAGTGGCCTTGCACCCACGCCGCTCATTCCGGCTGGCCTTCCACCACCCAAGCCTGGCTTGTTCCGCCACAGACCCGGCACCAACAAGCCACAGGGAGCAGTCAATGTCAAGTCGTTGTGAGGCAACCCATCAGGGAGACACTGTACTGCCTGCCATGCCACTTCGGTGGTGTTCAGTGGTGCTTGTTCTGAACCAATCTACGCAGGACACCACCTGCTAAGCCCCTTACTGACGATAACAGTAGTCACGGAGCGGTGTGGATGAGCTGTCCCTCTGGACGGCGTCGCCACGCCAATTCAGCGACAGTTCCCTTGAACGTGCCGATACCGGCGACCTGGACACAAACTTACAGAGGACATAGACGTAGAGAGGCGATGGAAACTAATGAAGGACCACAGAATTTGAGACATTTTTTATGCTGATCGATGTGAACGAGGATGATAAAACGCCAGGGATTTCCATTCTAGCCCGAGAATGCATGACAGGGGTACTCTCTAGACCTACTCTCATAATATACCCCGACGGATGATAAAAAGTTTGAAGCATCAAAACTCTCTCCGTGACCAGAGTCATGAACTAAAAGAAACCATTTACGTAATGTAGTGTATTTTGGTTATATAGAGTAAGTACTGAAAAATGTTGACCCACTCCTATTCAGGTGTTCTGTCATCCTTCGAACAAAACTTATTAATAACTAACTTTTGATTTTTTTTTTTTTTCTTGAAAAACTCGCCCTTGCAAATGTTGCCAGTGCATGCAGTCAAGTTAGGAACATAATTATGTTTATCCTCTTTTCCCAGTCTTTTTCTTTCCTTCGTGTAGAAAGGACGGAGAGGGAAAGTCAGTACTATACACATTACCAAAGAAAGCGCTTACCTTGACAACCAGCGATTAAATGATTGAACCTTGGCAAACTGAGGATTTAATATATCACAAATGATTGCTTCTGGAAACCCTGAAGCCAAATTTTCACGTTTTGCTCGGTTCACTTCGAGTATATGAAGTGGAACATCCATGAAAACAAGCACATCTCCTATTCAGCACGAAAAGACATTCGCTGTTCTCTGTGCAGAGTATACAGTGTTGAACAGTATCCTCCCAGCTGGGCTGTTGTGAGTAAGAAGAAGACGTAATCAACATACTGCAGAAGCCTGTCCAGTCTGGCTGCTGCCCTCCGGGTGACGACCAGTTCAATCACCAAACATTTGACATTGGTCAGAGAGCGACCGGGAATGTCTTCAGCTTCTTGTTCCTGCCAGTGTGAGAGCGGTGCTGTCACAGTATTCCCCAGAGGAGTTCTGGGCCTGACCTACACGCTGCTGATGACACACGTTGCAGTACAACAGGTAGACTATGTTCCTGCTGCCAGAGAAAAGTCCGTGTCGCAGGATGAACGCCTTACCTGTCTGGGAACTACAAATTTTCTCATTCTATGGGTGCATTCTGTAACTGACACATACCCCTGTTTTGCACGTGCAGCAGCCTGGTTGTTCATTGCAGGATGTGGGTAGAGTAGATAGCATTAGATGTGTCCCCGGAATTTGCACCTTCTGTCTACCAGCTGGAGGGTGGGGAGAGGAGGCATGGCTCACTGCAGACGATTACTTGGATGCCATGCCAGATGGCTGGAGCTTGAGCCAGGCCTAGATGGTGGACAGAAAGAAAGGACTGGAAGTGACGATCACGGGTGGCTTCTCTCCTTTTTCCCTCACCAAATGTGATCGTTTGTTTGGTCCG
Organism: Conus betulinus; assembly: GCA_016801955.1. Lineage (NCBI taxonomy): Eukaryota > Metazoa > Mollusca > Gastropoda > Neogastropoda > Conidae > Conus > Conus betulinus. The sequence continues at coordinate 925,274 of JADBJO010000006.1, read as the reverse complement.
GAGACTACAGGCGGGCTTTTTCTCTGGCTTTATTCATTTTCAGGTCGTCAAGTCTCAGCTTCTGTTTGTATGAGCTGTTGCTGGACCGCAGACGTCGGAGACGAAGGAGTGAATAACGAAATGTGATGAGTGATAGGCCTGGGATGGCAGGTGGATCTGTGACTGTAGCGTTGGCATCTGAGGGGCTTGGAGGCCCAGTCAATCTTGATGACCCCATCTCGAAGATAAATTTGGATGTCCCAAATTGACACTCTGGACTTGACTTGAATAGCGCTTGAGGCCTGATTTAAGGCCTGTAAACCACGATGAATTCATACGTCTGTGATGGGAGCTCGGACTGTAAAAAAAAAAATGACAACAGCTTCTTTTCAGATTCCCAGATTCATTTTTGGACAGATTCATTTTTAATATCACTGGCTTCAGAGTGACGTATAGGGCAGATTCTTAGCGTCATCTGTCACATCAGTCTGCTGTTTCCTTTTTGTTTTCATTTTCAGTATCGACGTTGGCTTGATGTATGTGCTGGACGGATCTTCAGAGATTAAAGAATTCTACATACGACGATCTGCAGTCAGCCCTTCAGGTTACTCTCAGACTTGTGATGCTGGTCAAACCAGCCCTCAGAATCCACAGTGTCGGAGGTCTGATAAATGGCAAACAAAAGTGAACAAGCAGTTTGCGATTTCTTGCAATGCATGAACCGAGTCTCTGCAGTGGTAGGTATGTAAAATCACCATTGACGCAGTCCATTAAGTTCTTGACAGTCTTCTGAAGGCTGTCCATTGTAAGAAACTCCTACAGGCATCAATGCCGGAAGTGCCACCCTGAGGAATGAGCCCCACTGTCCAAGCTGTTAGAAAGTTGGTGTGGAAAGAGTATCAGATAGCTTACTACTTTGCCCTGCGTGGGTCTTGTAGCTGCTGCTGCTGCTGCTAGAGGCCTCATGTGTACATTCTATAAGATCCACGAGGGAAACAGAGGAGATCTGAAGAACGATTGATACAGGCACAAAAACGGTAGGAAACTCACTCTCTCCCCCTCTGTTTCTCTCTTCTTCCATCCGCACACACACACACACACACACACACACACACACACACACACACACACACACACACACACGTGTGTGTGTGTGTCTATCAATCTATCTGTCTGTCTGTTTGTCTGTCTGTCTGTCTCTTTTTCTGACTCTCTCCCTCCCTCCCTCAGTAAAGCAGGAAGATACATGCAGCCTTACCCTATTTTCTTTTTTTATTAATGAATTAGCTCTAGCCGTAATGAACAATGGTAAACATTGTGCTTTATTGTCTCTCGACGCGTTTGAATTGTTTATCCATCTCTTGGCTGACGATGTTGTTTTTGATGTCTGAACATGTTAGAATTTGCAAAACATGGTTGAATAGCTTGCACCGAGCCACTCAATCACTGCAGTTGAAAGTCAATATGGAAAAATGCAACCTCATAGTGTTTCGTTAAGGTGGATATATAAATGTAAGAGAAAGGTGGGTGTACGATGGTAATGCTATGTCAGTTGTCAATGCTGATTTAGGTATATTCTTCTCAACACGCTTGAGTTTTGTTGGTGCGTGCAGAGATCTTTCAAGTAATGCAAAAAAATGTTTTGCTTTGCATCATGAAAAAAGTTACATATTCTTAATAATACTTCATTTACGTTATTTGTAAAGCTTTGATTCTCAGGTTCAGCCGACTGTTCAGTACGGCTCTGACTTATGGGGACTGGAAAAAGCGGCTGCCCATTATGAATATGTACATATCTTTGCTCTGAGCAGGGTTCTAGGTATAGACGGACGGACTCCAAATGATCGCATTTATGGCGAAAACTGATCGTTTTTTCCATTTACATTATTTCTGCTGTCAGATGTATCCGCTACTGGCTTAAACTAATACAAAAGAAAAAACTTAAGAATTCCTCGTGAGGCATAAAATATGTGTTGTATGACTTAGATGCTAAAGGTAAAAGTAACTGGGTGTCCAAAGTGTGCCTCTGACTTGTTTGAATATGGATTTTGATTTGTTTTGCTGAATCAAGGGGTTGGTAACATTAAAGAGGTTTTACATTTTTTCCGCCAACGGTTTTGCTTGATTGCAGATGGCAGAAATGGTCTAATCATATTCATAACAGTGACAGGTTTGATTTTTACAGGAACTTTTGTGATGTTCATGACCTTTAAACGTACTAAAGCTTAGGCATAGATTGGCACCTAAAAACGTAACAGCAAAATTCAGATTAGAAATATCTGCATCAGCCATCCATAATTTAGATATCGAACATGTAATAATTGATTTTTGCTTTGTCCTTTATGTAAAGAATAAAAAAATAACCGAGTTACACTTCGCACTTTCATACCCAGCTCTCATGTGCATCAGAGAAAAGTTATTAAGAACAAATATTACAGACAGCCATCTTTGTTTACACTGAACCTACTTGTTCATCTACTTAAGCTGAAGTTGTTAAAAAATTCTTTTGTTTTTGTGCGAAGCTTTTTAAGTACAGCGATATTTCCCCTTCTTAAAATTGCCTTCGAATTATTTTTGTTTCGTTTCGTAATTTATATATTATATATAATTTATAATTGATATAACTCTTGAACTTTGTGTGTTCACACACCCTTTCATAAAGGGCTTTGGCCTATTATATGAAAAAATCATCTGAATCCCTCCCTCCCTTTCTCTCTCTCTGTCTCTGTCTGCCTGTCTGTCTGTCTGTCTGTCTGTCTGTCAGTTTCTCTCTGTCTTATCATCTATGGAAAAAGATACATCCAAAGGTGCTAGTGAGTGTCAGAAAGTACTGTTTTCAGCTACTGAACTGAACAGCCGGGATCAATCCTGCACCACCACTGGCAGCTTACGCTTTGTTGGCACAGGGTGCAGGCTCACATCGGGCATTCCCATTAAGACCTCATGAACATAACTGCTTCCCCTGCTTCCTCTCTCTCTCTCTCTCTCTCTCTCTCTCTCTCTCTCTCTCTCTCTCTCTCTCTCTGCGTGCGTGTGTGTGTGTGTGTGTGTGTGTGTGTGTGTGTGTGTGTAGTGAAGTATTATCTAGTCATGCAAAACATAATTCGCATCTAATGTGGGAGACAAGGAAATGAGATCTATAGCCATGTTTTAATAGCTTTTGAAGATCATAAGCATACGTGATGTGAAGGTCAGATACTATGAGTCATAGAGGCAAATGAGAGAGAGAGAGAGAGAGAGGATGGGGGATGAGGTGGGGAAGGATCCGATGAAATTGTGTATGTCTGCTCGTACAGTCCGCACGCACAGCATGATGTTTTGGACTTGGAGAGTATTGCCGCAGAAAATAAGTATGCCCTGGAATCGTGGCACTTTCGGTTATGAGACGGCATTCGAAACATTCTGTACATAAGAGGAAGAACGGAGGGAACGGCCAGGAATGTACATTTTGAAAAGGTCTGAAAAGTAGAGGGGGACTTTGCTTGTTCGTAATCTGATGACATAGACAGGCGGATTTATGCTGAACTCTGTTTGATTTTGAGTCAGTGTAATTGCTTCAAGAGATGTGATGTATGAAGTTGTTTTGGCGCCATATAGATAGGGTCGGTAGCTGCATTTTGAACACGTTGTAGTTGCTGGAGTAAGGATGTAGAAACACGAAGAAGAGGAACATCACAATGATCTTACCTTGACAGGATGCAGGAAGACGCCACCGTTTTGTGGCCTGTTCCGTAGGGAAAGGTCTGACGGAACTGATATGACACACAGTCAAGAAGGGATGCGTGGCACATTTTGGCGACGTGATGTTTCAGACGAGATAACGAAGGCATGGCATGAATGGGATATCAGTCGATCCTAGGACAATTTGGTGGATGAAAATGGGGATTTAGAGCCCGACATTGTTTTGCAAACTGGACAACATGTTCTATCATCGTTTGATTTCAACGTTTCACATAGACGCATTCTTTTTTTGACGACACTATCAGAGTTCTGCATACACACACGCATAGGAACAGACCCCACATGCTAAAGCTGCCAGATGTCTCGTCCTGATATTGATATCACCTAATCAACGTTCAACAGAGGAGGCCGGAAGCACAATAGTGGTGAGACCATGAAAGGAAAAGAAGACTCGGAGAGAGTGAGGTGGATAAGAGAGGAAGAAGAGGGCTTGAAAGAAAGACTGACAGGTGGGAAGGTGGACAGACGGCGTAAAGGACAAGAAAAGCATAACACAAAGGCAGAACGCGGGGCGAAGGGGAGATGGAGTTCAGGAGGAACGGAGGGAGGGGTGGGGTAGGAGAGGGAGGGGCTGCTGCGAAAGAGAGAGAGAGAGGGAGAGAGAGAGAATGAACAGACAGAAATGTACTGTCCGAATTTTTGGGGAAGGCGGGGTAGTGGATGGAGTCGGGAACTATTTTCAAAATCAAATAAAGTTTCAACCCCCAATTATTAACACATATGTGCGCCGTGTGTGAGCATTCTCGTGCGCGCGCGCGCACACAACACACACACACACACACACACACACACCACACACACACACACACACACACACACACACACACACACACACAACACACATGCGCGCGCGCGCGTAAAAAAAAATCTGTGGTGTTTATGCAATAGCGAATGAAATAAACAACGCCTCTGTCTGAATACTGGATAATGTTGCAACACGAATTATTTTAAAAATGTCGGACAGAAGGCTGTATTCGTCAGATATTGACACATTCAATAATAGCTCCCGTTCAAATACAAGGAAAGCGTAACAGTGATCGGAAAAAAGTCAGTTACAGACCTCCTTCACCAGATCACACATAAGCAAACCCCATGGAAAATTGTTTCAAATAACTTTATGTGCCACTGTGAAAAGACATCTTATTCCTGTTAAGAAAGCAGGTTTTAGGAAAGAAGTACTGTTGACCTTTTAGTAAAGCTTGCAACATAAATCACACACAAGTTTCCTCAGCGAAAGTGTAAACGTGCGACATTCTTCGATATAAAAAAGTCTATAAGCCTATGACCACGTGTGACATGACAGATTATTACATAAACTGAAATATGCCTTCAGGTCATTTTTATATCTGGCAGAAAGGAGTACACAGACAAAAATTTGTAATTCCTACTCAACCTTGCGATTTCCAAAGATAGGTGTTCTGACAGGGTCGGTTTATTGCTTCTCTTCCGCTGAATATTTCAGAGTCTATTTTACCAAGGTCTGCATCAAACAGTGTCTCCTGGCTCTGTGTTAATGAGTCGGCATGAAAAAAGCTACCCTCTGAAGACATTTGG